>CATIWM010368680.1:0-11698 GCA_949671775.1 Mallotus repandus
AATAAAAGCATAATTAAAAGAAAGAAAATCAAAACATAATTAAAATCAAAGCATGAAAGAAAAGAAAAGAAAAATAAAAAAAGAACAAGTAATTAAGAAAAAAATAAAATAAAATAAAAATTATAGTTCTAAGTTAAGGTCGTTAGCTTGAGCCCTGTTTGTTTCAATGTGGTGATTGAGTTAAAAGAGACTCCCTCTCCGTGGGCATTAATCCTCCACGATAGATTTTGCATCTCTAACCATTAACTTTGAATGTCTTTCCTTTATAATTTTCTAATTCTAAAGCTCCAAGTGTGAACGCTTGAATCACCTTGAAAGGGCCACTCCATTTAGAATTGAGTTTCCCTGTTAGCAAATGCAACCTAGAATTAAATAATAATACAAAATCATCAATTTGAAAATTCTTTCTTTCAATGTGAGCATCATGCCACCTTTTAGTCCTCTCCTTGAACAATTTTGCATTTTCATAAGCTTGAAAGCGCATTTCCTCAGCTTAATTCAATTGCAATAATCTCTTTTCACCATTAACTTCATGTCAAAATTTAAAAACTTTGTAGCCCAATATGCTTTGTGCTCTAACCCCATAAGAAGTGACATGCTTTCCCAAATACCAACTGGTAAGGTGACATGCCTATAGGTGCCTTGAAAATAGTCTGATATGCCCACAATGTATCGTCTAACTTTATGAACCATTCTTTTCTTGAAGCTCCAACTATTTTCTTAAGAATCTTCTTTATTTCATGGTTTGTCACTTCCACTTGGCCACTTGCTTGGGGGTGATATGGGGTAGCTATTTTGTGGTGTACGCCATATTTCCGTAGCAAAGCCTCAAACTATTTATTGCAGAAATGTGATCCCATCACTGACCATAACCCCTGGAATACCAAATCTATTGAATAACTTCTTCAAGGAATGAATTACCGCCTTGGCATCATTTTGTGGTAAGGCTAATGCCTCTACCCATTTAGACACACAGTCTACACCTACTAAAATAAACCTATTCCCAAAAGATAAGGGAAAAGGTCCCACGAAGTTTAATCCCCATACATAAAAAATCTCCACTTCTTGTATTAAAAACAAGGGCATTTCATGTATTTTAGAGATATTGTTTGTACGTTGGCATTTATTACAATGGTTCACATACTCCTTGGCGTCTTTAAACAAGGTAGGCCAAAAGAACCCACATTCTAAAACCTTGGATTCTGTCTTGGTGCCATCATAATGACCGCCATAGCTTGAATCATGATAATAGGATATAATACTATGCACTTCTCCCTCTAGAATGCATCTCATAATCAGTCCATCTCTACAAATTTTGTAAATGTATGGCTCATCCCATAAATAATGCCTAATCTGATGTAAGAATCTTTTCTTTCCTTGATATGAGAGGTTCTCAAGTAACACTTGACCTGCCAAATAATTAGCAGAGTCAACATACCAGGGTGAAAAAATTATTCTAAAGCTAATACAAATTCATCAGGAAAGATGTCATCTATTAGGGGTTGGTTACTAGGGTCTTCTTCTCTCTCCAATCTTGATAAGTAATCCATAACAGCGTTCTGTGATCTCTTTTTATCTCGAACCTCTGTTTAATTCTTGGAGTAGCAACACCCATCTAATGAGTCTAAGCTTGGCATCTTTCTTGGCTAAAAGGTATCAAAGAGCTGAATGATCTGTGCATATAATCACCTTGGAACCAAGTAAATAAGCACGAAATTTATCTACAGTAAAAACTACTACTAACATCTCCTTTTCTGTGGTTGTGTAGTTTAGTTGTGCATGTACAAAGTCTGACTAGTATAATAGATGATATGCAAATTCTTTTCTTTTACTAACCCAAAACTGCTCCAACAGCATAGTCACTCGCGTCACACATGATCTCAAACGGTAAATACCAATCCGAAGGTGTAATGATCGGGGCTAAAATTAATTATTTCTTCAACCTGTTAAAAGCACTTAAACAAGCATCAATAAACTCAAATAGCACATCTTTATTCAACCAATTGGTTAGAGGTTTGTCAATAAGTGAAAAATCTTTAATAAAATGCCAGTAGAAACCGAAATACCCTAAAAAACCTCAAATTCCCTTTATTGTTGTAGGACGTGGTAACTTCTCAATTGTTTTTGTATTGGCTTTATCTACTTTAATTCCCTGCTAGAGATTTTTTGTCCTAAGACTATCCCTTCATCCACCATAAAGTGGCATTTTTTTTCAATTTAGCACAAGGTTAGTCTCTTCAAAATGCTTGAGCACCCTGTTAAGATTAACTAGACATAAATCAAAAGAATCACCAAATATAGAAATATCATCCATGAATACCTCCATAATATCCTCTACCAAATCAAAGAATATCGTCATCATACACCTCTAGAAGGTTGCAGGAGCATTACATAGTCTAAATGGCATTCGCCGGTTGGCAAAGGTGCCATAGGGACATGTAAAAGTCATTTTATCTTGATCCTCAGGAAAAATAAAAATTTGCTTTTATCTAGAATACCCATTAAGAAAATATTAAAAAGAATGTCTTGCAACCCTTTTTAACATGTAATCAATAAAGGTAAGTGAAAATGGTCTTTCCTAGTGGCATTATTTAATTTCCTCTAGTATATACACAGTTGCCACCCATTAACTACCTTTTGGAGATCAACTCACCCTCTTCATTCTTTATCCCTATCATCCCACTCTTTTTCGACATATACTGAATTGGACTTACCACTCACTATTAAAAATAGGATAAATGGTACATGCATCTAAAAGTTTCATAATTTCTTTCTTCGCTACTTCTTTCATACTTAGGTTAAATTATCTTTGTCTCTCAGATGTAGGCTTGTGCCCCTCTTTCATATATATTTTATGCATGAAAATAGAGAGACTAATTCCCTTTATATCAAAAATTTTCTAACCTAGAGCTTGAACTCCACCCGTTACTACCTCACAAACTCTCTTTTCTTAAACAATGGTCAATTTATTTAAGATTATAATAGGTAGTGTGTTAGTCTCTCCTAAGAATGCATATCTCAAGTGGTTGGGTAGTGGCTTAAGCTCTAACTTTGGTGGTTTTTCAATGGAAAGGGGTGTGGGGTTATTACTTCTTACCATCAACTTAGGTTTGGTAAATGTGTGCTCATGCTCTCCCTTACTCTCTAACTCACCACTTGGTATCTCACCTCCCCCACTCACATCTTAAACAGAGTTAACTTCTTGAACACATTCATCAATGGCACAGATTTTTGTACGTGATTCATCATCTAAAGGGTATTTCATTAATTTTGACATTACAAAGTCAACCTTTTCATCTCCTACCCTTAATGTTAATTTGCTCTCATGCATATCAATTGTAGCCTTACCTGTGTTCAAGAAAGGTCTACCTAAAATTAGTGGACAATATCTATCTTCCTCAAAATCCAAAATAATAAAATCAACAGGAAAAATAAACTTGTCTACCTTTACTAGGACATCCTCTATTACTCTATGAGGCTTCTTTATAGAGTGGTTCGCTAGTTGCAATGACATGTTAGTGGTCTTCATGTCCCCTAATCCTAAGCTCCTAAAAATAGAAACAGGCATCAGGTTAATACTTGCCCCTAAATCACACAAGCATCTAAGAAATTCACTAGTGCCAATAATGCATGGAATAGTAAAACTCCCTAGATTCTTTAATTTAGGTGGAATCTTACGTGAAATGATTGAACTGCATGTCTTTGTTAAAGGTATTGTTTCATGATCATCCAAACATCACTTGTTTATGATAAGGTCCTTCAACAACTTAGCGTATTTGGCCATTTGCACCATTGCCTCAAAAAAAGGAACATTAATCTGCAACTTCTTAAAAATTTCCAATATTTTCAAAAATTACTCTTCAACTTTCTACTTCTTCAATCTTTAAGGGAATGACATCTTTAGCACAAAAGAGGAAGATATAGATTTTGGATCCTCCTTTTGCTTTATCTTGCTCTCCTTTTTTGCCACAGCCTCCATCATTACATATTATTTCCCATCCTTATACTCATTCTCCTTGGAAATTTTAGCTTATGTCTTCAATTCCTTGCCACTCCTTAAAGTGATGGCCTTTAATTCCTTTGGATTAGACTTTATAGTACTTGGAAGGTTTCCTCATGCTATTATTCCCATTGTATTGGAAAGTTGTCCTGGCTGTACCTTAATATTATGAATCAAAGAGGAGTGATTCTTTGCAATTTGATCAAATTTTGCTTTCATCCTCTTCTGGTTCTCCTCATGGATTGAAAACTTATTCGTGATGGCATCTATAAATTTATCTAATTTATTCTCCACATATTCCATCCTATCTTATGGCAGGTGCTAAAATCCTGGTGGTGCTTGTTACTTTGTAAATTGTTATTGTTAGGGAAGCTAGTGCAACCACATTGTTATTGTTACTTCACAAAAATTTGGGTGATTTTACCACCCCGGATTATAGGTGTTAGAGTAGGGATTGTTAGCCTACCTTTCTTGAAATTGATTGCCAATAAAATTAACTTTCTCCCACTATAGTTGCATCAAAAACACCAAATTCATTATTAGAGTAACCTAAAAAATTATAATTTGCACCTGAAGGGGCTGGATTATTTTTACGGGTAAGGTTGCCAAGTTATTTTATTAATGTAAAAATTTTATCTTAGAGGGTTGTCATTGTGTCAACTTCTAGTATTCCCATTTGCTTTGGTGGATGAACTCTCTCTGAAGACCAAAGGCAATCGTCAAGCGTCAACCTTTCCAAAAGTTGTGCAGCCTCATCTATGATTTTCCTCATAAAAAATCCTCCAGCCTTAGCATCAATGGAATCCCTTATGGATATTATAACTTCATTATAAAATGTCCTTATAAGCACATCTTTCAATAATCCATAATGTGGGCTGCTTCTCTACAATCCCATGAACCTCTTCTAAGCTTCACTTAAGGATTCATGCTCAAATTGTTGAAATAAAGTGAGCTCTTTCACCACCTTTGCTATCTTAAATGGTGGAAAATATTTTGCTAGGAATGCTTCCACCAAATCATTCTAATTGGTGAAGATAGTTGAGACTTCAACCAAGCTTGAGCCTTGTCCTTTAAAGTGAATGGGAATAATCTCAGCCTCAATGCATAACCAGACACGCCATTGTACTTAAGCATGTCACAAATCTCAAGGAAGTTAGCAATGTGATCATTTAGGTCTTTCATTCAACATCCCATAAAATTGGACAGTTGATTAGATCATCTACAGCAAAGCTAACTTGATCTCGAAGTTATTAGCTTCAATGTTTGGCCTTATTATGCTTTGCCTTGCACTGTCTAAACCAGGCATCGATGTGTCTAAAAGAACTCTTGTATTAGCAGCTTGATTCCCTTCATTAGCCATTATATTCAGCTCCTCTTACAAACATCTATGATTTTCCTTCTCAAATCTAGTTCACTCCGGAATGTATGTGACTGCATTCTTCCCTAATCGTCGGGTATTGTGTATAAACTGAAGAACTCTACAAAATAAGAATGCATAGATTAAATAAAAGAAACAACATCTTATGCCTTAATCTAAAAAAAATTAAATTAATTATGATGTTAGAACCGAGTCCCCGACTACAGTGCCAAAATACTTATTTATGAAAAACTGCAAGCGTATGGTGTCAGACAAGTAGTAAAAATATGTTCCCTCAGAGACTAGTTCTAATCACTTATTATCCCAATTATTTATTATTTAAAGCTTTCAAATATGGGAATTAGGAAGAAAATTCGATAGAAAATAAATGAAATTGTAAAATAAAAATAAGTTCTGAAACAAAGGGATAAATAAACGATGAACACATAAGTTAGGAATTGAACTTCTTTCATAATCCTTAGTTCACTTTAATTAATGAGTTTATTAATCTTGCAAGTCCTAGGAATTTCTAAATTATTGATTAATCTTTCTCAAGTATTAACCAAATTCAATTCATAATTCTCAACTAAGAATATCAAGCCCCAATTCTCATTGTAAACTAAATTCCTTAAATTAAATCATGAATTTAATGACCCACTCCCAATTGGAATTTAATTACTTATGATATCTCTACCTATAAGCAATTTAAACCTATGTTTATATATCCATAAAATTTTTTATTTCCAAACCTAAAACCCTAATTTTAATTATGCTGATGGTGATTAAGCATCAACACATAATAAGCACAATAAATATAGCTTGCAATAATTAATAAACTTCATTAATTAAAGAAAAAATAAATCATATTAAATCATCAATTCCTAACCAAAAGAAATCTAGCCTAACATAGTGTAAAAATATCCCATATATTCATAAAAATAATCCATTAAAATTACAATAATAGAGAAAAGAGAAGAAAATGAAAACTAGAATTTTTTATTCTTCAATCTTTAACTCTTGATCTCTCTCGAGTTTCTCTCTAATTCTTGCACTTTTTTGGTGTTTTTCTTCTCCTAAAAATGCTCCCAAAATGTTGTATTTAAAGCGTCTTCAAAAGTTGAAGTGTTGCCCTTCAAAAAAAATTGATGCCACATCATCAAAATTCAACTCATTAGAGGGTTGTGATCGTAGCAAAGCTGTGATGGCAACAACCCTTTTCACTTCAATATGTCATCTTTGGCTACGACCACAACCCATGTTGGGCTATGGTCGTAGCACTATCGGTGACATTTTCCTTCATCTCTCAGCTATGGTCGTAGCCTTAGCTGTTATGGCAACATTTTTCCTGCTCATTTTGACCTTAAAAAGCTGCGATCTTAAGCCTCTTATGACAATAGCTTACTCTTCTCACCCAAAATGCAATTTTTTCATCCAAATTCCTTCACTAAGAGTCCCAACCAACCTAAAACACATAAATTAAATTTAAACCAAAAAATTAACAAAATAAAATCCACTAAAACACAAGAAACTACTAATTAACAAATTAAAATGCCTAACCAATAATGCAAATTTTTTGCATAAATAAAAGTTTTTTGAGATGTTTAGAAAATTGTATATCAATATACATGTGGTTGAGGCTATAGCTCAAATGCCTAAATATGTTAAATTCTTGAAGGAGCTCATTTCTAATAAAAAGAAACTACAAGAGTTTGAGATTTTCACTCTTAATAAAGAGTGTAATGCTATAGTTTTAAGTAAGCTTCCACTAAAGCGTAAACATCCAAGAAGTCTTACTATACCTTGCTCTGTTAGAAATTTAATTTTTTAAAAGGTTGTTTATGATTCATGTGCTTCTATTGATTTAATGCCATTATCTATTTACAGGAAGTTTGAAATAGGTGAAGCAAAAGCTACAAATATATGCTTGCAACTTGTAGACAGAAAAATTATGAAACCCGAAGGAATTATGGAGGATGTATGGGTAAAAGTAGGGAAATGCATTTTTGAGTTGATTTTATTATGCTAGATTTTGAGGAAGATGAAAATGTGCCATTAATCTTGGGCATGCATTTCATGTACGCTGCCAAAACAATCATTTATGTGTTTGAAGGAACTCTTACATTAAGAGTGAGTGAAGATAGCTATCAGTTTAATGTTTACCAAGGTATGAAATACCCACCTAAATATGATTATTGCATGCGTATTGATATGGTTGATGAAATTGTGAATGAAGTCCAATGAGGGAGGTTGGCAAAACCTTGTGAGTTAGAGGAATTAGAGAAGTATTTGTAGGTATAAACTTCAAAAAAAGAGTATTTCAAACACACAAACCAAATGCAGAAAATTGAGTTACCTCTAAACACAAAAAAAATTTCTCCTTCTATTAAGAAACCACCTCTAGAATTGAAACCTTTACCATCTCACTTGAGGTACACTTATTTGGGTGAGAACCAAATGCTACCTGTCATCATTTCATCCTAACTTAGTAAGGAACAAGAGAGTGCACAAGTTTGATTACTTAAAATAAGAGTGCAAGCTTTGGGGTGGTAAATTTTAGATATTAAGTATATAAGGCCTTCATATTGCATGCACAAAATACTTGTGGAGTATGGACATAAAACTACCATTGAGAGGCAGAGGAGGTTAAACCCAAATATGAAGGAAGTAGTTAAGAAAAAGGTGCTTAAGTTGTTAGATGCAGGGATTATATACCTTATTTCAAACATTTCATGGGTTAGCACCCATTCAATGTGTACCAAAGAAGGGTGGCATAACAATAACAGAAAATGATGGGGGAGATTTAATTCCTACTAAAGTGGTGAGTCGTTTGCGAATTTGTATAGACTATAAAAAATTAAATGCAACCATTAGGAAGGATCATTATCCGCTTTCATTTATTGATCAAATGCTAGAAATAATTTCAGGGCATGCATTTTACTGTTTTCTAAATGGTTATTCAGGGTACAATCAGATAGCCATTACTCTAGAAGATAAAAAAAGATAGCATTCACTTGTCCTTATGACACATTTGCTTATAGAAGAATTCCATTTGGCTTATGTAATGCACCTACAACATTTCAGAGTTGCATGATGGCAACCTTTGTGGAGTTGAGGAAACCATGGAATTGTTTGTGGATGACTTTTTTGTGTATGGAAATTCTTTTAAAAAGTGTTTAACAAATTTGGATAAAGTGCTAGCAAAATATGAGGAGAAAAACTTAGTTTTAAATTGGGGAAAATGTCACTTTATGGTTGAAAAAGGTATTATGTTAGGGCACAAGATATCAAGCAAGGTGGATATCACTGAGAAGCTATAATATCCAACTAAAGTCTAGGGAGTAAAAAGTTTCTTGGGACATTCAGGATTCTATAGACGATTTATAAACCTCTTTGATGATTACTTGAAAAATAAGCACCTTTTATTTTCATTGATACTTGTAAAATTACTTTGACAGGCTAAAAGAGGTGCTTGTGTCAGCAGTAGTTATGATAGCCCCAGATTAGAGTTTACCATTTGAGCTAATGTGTGATGCAAGTGATCATGCCATAGGAGCAGTGCTAGGACAAAGAAAAGATAAAAAGCTTTATGTGATCTATTATGCTAGCAAGACTTTATCTGATGCTCATATCAACTATGTAACTACTGAGAAGGAGATGCTAGCAGTGAGTTTTACATTTGACAAATTTAGATCATATCTTCTTAGTTTAAAAGTGTTAGTTTATATAAATCACTCAGCTTTGAAATATTTGCTTACAAAGAAGGATTCAAAGCCCATATTAATAAGATGTGTACTATTATTACAAGAGTTTAACATTGATATTAGAGACAAGAAAGGGATAGAAAATGTGGTAGCAAACTACTTGTCAAGATTAGAATTAGAGAAGAGCAAGAGTGGACCATGGTTTGCTGATATTGCTAATTTCATTTCTAGTGGTAAATTACCCTTAGAATTATCTTATTAGCAAAGAAAAAAATTGATTCATGACTCTAAAGGCTATATATGGGACTATCCTTTTCTTTAGAAGATGTGCAAGGATGGCATTATTAGGAGATGAGAGCCTAGTGAGGAGATAAAATTTATTCTCCATCATTATTATAGTTTGATATATGGAGGACAATATGGTCCTTATAGGACAACATCTAAAGTGCGAGAGATTGTTTTCTATTAGCCATCAATTTTTAAATATCCTAGAGATTTTGTACAAGCTTGTGATTCTTGCCAACATTATGGAAACATATCAAAGAAGGATGAAATGCTTCAAACAGGAATCTTAGAAGTAAAAATCTTTGATGTTTGGGGTATTGACTTCATAGGACCTTTTCCATCTTCAGAAGGCAACCGTTATATCCTTATGTGTTTAAATGGGGTAAAGCCCAAGCATGTATCAATAATAATGCTAAGACTATATGTAAGTTTCTTAAGAAACTTTTTGCTTGATTCAAAATGCTAAGGGTTATAATTAGTGATGGAGGTACTTATTTTTGTGATAAGAATATGGAGATATTGTTAGTTAGGTATGGGGTGCGACATAGGGTAGCAACACCTGATCATCCCCAAACTAGTGGACAAGTAGAAGTCGATAATAGGGAATTGTAAAAGATTTTAGAGAGAACAGTAGGGAAATCTAGAAGAGAATGGGCAAGAAAGCTTGATGACATTTTATGGGCTTATAGGACAGGTTATAAGACACTAATTAGTATGTCACCTTTTTCAGTTGATGTATAGTAAAGTCTGTCACCTTCTAGTGGAAATAGAACACAAGGCTTATTAGGCAGTGAAAGCACTGAACTATGATTTCAATGAAGCAGCTGAGAAGAGAATGTTGTATTTGAACAAGTTAGATAAAATCAAGCAGGAAGCATATGAAAACTCTAGATTGTATAAGGAAAAGGTAAAGAGATGGCATGATACAAATATAAGGTAGAAAGAGTTCAATTGTGGTGATCAAGTTTTGTTCTTTAATTCAAAGCTCAAACTTTTTCTAGAAAAGTTAAAGTCAAGATGGTCATGGCTTTTTACGGTGACAAAAGTATAACCTTATAGAGCAATTAAATTGAGTTGTGCTCAAGGGAATAGATTTAAAGTGAATGGTCAAAGGTTAAAGAAGTATTTTGGAGGCAAGGATGATGTGCTTCATCATGTTGCCTACTTGAATGATTTTGTCTAATGAAGCACGAGAAGGTCAAGCTTATGACCTCCTAAGTGCTTCTCGAGAGCTCAACCAAGTGTAGAGTATAATTTTTCATTTCTTTTAGCTTAATTTATGTGTTTTTATTTTTTTTCTTTAGTTCTATAGTTTTACATTCCCCATGTACAAAATTTTTAGGAAAGCAAGTGCAAAAGAGAGGATGAAGATTAGAGAATAGAAGCAACAACTTCAAAAGCCAATCAATATAAAGGATAGCTGTAAGCACCCGCTTTCAGGATAACTAGAGCATGGATGCAACAGAGGACTCCGATGATGAAAATATGACAAATGATCTTCAATATTTGAAGTTTGAAATCTCAAAAGGTTTAGATGCATTTTCAAGGGGATTTAATTGGTTTTTAAAGGACTTAATTTGTTAGATTTTTTTCTTTAAGGGTCTTTTTGTAATTAAAAGTTTAAAAAAACTGAACCGATAAGAATTATATAATTCCAACCGAAATTATGTATTTTCAATCAGAAATACATGATCCTGATCGGGATTATATTCTTCCGATTGCATTTGTCTGTGTTTTTTATTTTATTTTTATTGTTCAGTAAATAAAAATTTGTTTTTTTTTTTAATTTTTTATTGTTGGAATGATGTGATAAATCTTTTTTTCTAGGATTTATCTGAATTTTTTAGAAATAAAAGTTCATATTAAACCAAAACTCTATCTCCTGTAACTTATAGGAGAATACGTCTTTTTAGCTAGGGTTTTCTATATAAACCCAACTTAATTCTCCTGAAAAAAAACCCTTTTTGAAAAAAAAAATGCGCAGCACACACACCTGTGTACACAGAGAGCAAAAAAAATCTCTTTGACGTCTTTTGGAGAAAAAAATCTCAACTATTGAAGATCTATTCAAAAGCAACGGTGATTTACACCACTCTGAGGAGCAAATCAAAACTGCACCCATTCAAATAATTTATTCTTCTACTCTTTTCTATTTATTTTATTTGATTATTTTTATTTCAGTTTATTTTGATTTTTTTTTATTTTGTTTGTTTGAATCAATTATTAATCCTTTTTTTTTGTTTTCTTTATTGTTTGATTTTGAGTTGAATCATAAAACGTGGTGGCAAGGCTATATTTGACGGAATCATGAAACCAAGCTCATAATCAAAGAGTTGTGAATCAAGAGTGACCCCT
>CATIWM010368708.1:0-27340 GCA_949671775.1 Mallotus repandus
AGAATCAATGAAAAGCTTGGAGGTCGTTGTCAGCCGTACTCCGAACATTGCATCTTCAAAGTGCCTAATCAACTACGTAAGGTTAATGAAAACGCATATGAGCCGCAGATAATTGCAATTGGTCCCTATCATCGTGGCAAAAATCACTTAAAGGCAATGGAAGAGCATAAAGTACGCTATCTTCAAATGTTTCTTCAAAGAAGTGATGATAGCTTATCAGGATTAGTCCAGACCATGTGGGAGCTGCAAGAAAGTGTTCGGAATTGCTACTCGGAACCTCTAAGTCTTGAAGAAGATGAATTTGTGGAAATGATGGTCTTTGATGGTTGTTTCATTATAGAGTTTCTATATAAAATCGACGCATGGATAGATTTAGAAGACCCTATTTTTCAGAAGGATCAGATAGTGTCCAGATTAATATTAGACCTGTTATTAGTTGAAAATCAACTTCCTTTCTTCGTACTTATGAAGTTGTTAGACACAATCCCCTCAGCTAGAAATTCAGAAAATGTGATGATTCAGGTAATTCTAGATGTCTTTAAAATGAAACTACCAGGGGCAGGGTACAGTCCAAATCGCAAGTACTCATTAGAAGAGATTATGAAAATCAAGCATATGTTGGCATTAGTACATGACAATTGGCAACCATTGCCTGAAAGAATGAAGAGATATTTGGAGTTTACGACCAGAAAAGATGTTAAAATAAGTTTCCCACGCTGTGTCATGGAGCTCCAAGAGGCCGGGATCGAGTTGAAGAAAGTTGATGCCGGGATCGAGTTGGAGGAAGTTGATGATGCCGGGATCGAGTTGGAGGAAGTTGATGATGAAGTTGATGATGCCGGGATCGAGTTGGAGGAAGTTGATGATGCCGGGATCGAGTTGGAGAAAGTTGATGATGTCGGGATCAAGTTAAAGAAAGTTGATAATATATTCGATATCAGCTTCGAAAATGGCGTAATAAAGATCCCGAAACTGAGAGTTGTTGATGAAACAGAGCGTGTCATGAGAAATCTCATTGCCTACGAGCAGCTAAATCCGAGCAGCACTCCAACATACGTCACTGATTATATGACATTTATGGATAGCCTGATAAACTCTGAGAAGGATGTTGAGAAGCT
Source organism: Mallotus repandus (assembly GCA_949671775.1). Taxonomy (NCBI): domain Eukaryota; kingdom Viridiplantae; phylum Streptophyta; class Magnoliopsida; order Malpighiales; family Euphorbiaceae; genus Mallotus; species Mallotus repandus. The sequence continues at coordinate 1,119 of CATIWM010368708.1, forward strand.
TTGTCGCAACGGAATCATCGAGAACTGGTTAGGTGATGATAAAACGGTGGCTGCATTATTTAACAGGATTGGGGATGAAGTTTTCCAGGGCAGGACTTTGTACGCTGATATACAGGATGAAGTGAACCAGCATTGCAATAAGCGGTGGAATGTGTGGATGGCTAACTTAAGGCACAATTATTTCCATAGTCCATGGTCAGGCATTTCAGTTTTGGCTGCTTTCATCCTGCTTGTGCTTACCTGCGCACAAACTGTATTTGCAGTCCTTTCTTTTGTTAAACAATTTTAATGCTAAATCAGTTAAAAATTATGAAAATTTCTTACTTACATGGGATGTTGTAGTACGTGCTGGTCAATCAGATAGAGACAGTTATAGATAAGAATGATTTTCAGGATAATGTATTATGTTTTGATCAGGGAAGTTTATATATATGTTGGGTGTAATAAACAAATGTGTAATGAATTATTATTGTTATTATGTTTGTATTTTGCAATAATAATGGACGGCTTTTTGAAAATGGCAGGAGATTGAGAAATCCTGTAGCTTGTTTGATGTAAATAGTTAAATAATGGAGTGTCGCAAATTCCATGAATAAAAATTGAAGATAGAGCAGATAATTATGCATAGTGTGGTTTCACTCAAAATGCTAATTGTCCCAGGTGCAGAGAAAAGTCTATTGCATATTTTGCAGGATTATCATCATGCCTCTCAGATATGGGAAGCATTTCTTCCCGGTGATACATTGCTTCATTTATCAGGGTTGGCATGTCACAGGGCACAACATTGTCCACATGATGATGATGAAGGGCTAACGTGGGTACGTACATATGTGTGCAGTTTTTAACAAGACATGGACCAAAGTAAAGTACATCACGTGAGTTGATCAACATTGAGCTCTGCATATCCTCGTCATGAATATTGAGAACCTCCTCCTCCATCGGAGAATGATGGAAATGGCTTACAAAGTATTATTCATATTTATTTATATAAATTAGCATGACTTACAGAGTACTGGACATTCAAATATTCTTACATAAAATTATACCATTAGTACATCAATAATTAATTTCATAAAAAAATTTGATAATTGAAAGCCCCATAAAAAGTTCATAAACTATAAAATTAAATAATATCATAATACTCTGTAACAGTGGTTTTCGGAAACAACAAAGAATGACTCCTATTTTTTATGTGGTTCACGACGATCCTTACAAATATTTTAATTACATACCACCACTGTTTTAAAAATTAAATTTATCACTCAAAACTCTTAAAATTTTAATTTTGAACGCAGTTATATTATTTTATCATTTTTTCGATTTAAAAGTTTACTAATGTGATTACCTGTATCTACATAGATTAATTTGATCAATTTGTCTCACACCAAAACAAGATAATAGTCTCATTAAAATTAAAATTTGAAGAGTCTTAAGTGCAAATTGAATATTTAATATGGTAATGAGATCTGAATAAAGTGTTAAGGACAGTGGGCATAAATCTTACGTTTCCCAAGAACAAGTGCATATACTTTTGTAGTTTTAATTAAGTTCTATCTACTTTGTTAAAATAAATACACATCTATTTCTCACAATTTAGACAATTTTGAAAAATATGTGGTTAGAATTATTTTATTAATACTAACTCGAATTTCCATAAATTTATTTTATCGTGTAATAAATTATCACTTTTATTTTCTTATTCATTAGTTGCAAAAAAATTTATATTATTTACATTAAACGTCATATTCACAAAAAAATTATAATCGAGAATTTTAGAAAATATTTTATTTAAGTTAATTGCAACTTTATAGTTATAACAATCTCAAGTATTACTATGTTTGAAATTGTTTGTTTTAATGAAAAAAAAGATTTGAGTATAAAAAGACATCTAAAAAATGTCAAAATAAATAATAATAAATAAAAATATATAGTACCTAAAATATGTATCATAATAAATATATTACAATAATCTATCAGCTAAAATGGAATTTGTCTCTCCTGTATGGAGTGTTAGGGTTTTTTCTCTCTTGTGTGGAGTGAGTTTTTAAATTGGTTTTGCTTTTTTGTTTCGATTTATTTCTCTCTAGTTATTGTCATCATAGAGAACGGTATGGCGTTGCTCTCTTTGACGTCTAATGAGTGTGAGGAGATGCTGATAGGGGGGAATGAACCTCGCTCCGATGAGAACTTCCAAGATCACTGCTTGCTTGGACAACTTCTATCTGATAAAGCTATCAATTTTCGGGCGATGAAACTGTGAATAGCAAGTTTGTGGAAGCCTAGGAATGGAATATTATTGAAGGATCTCAACAATAGGAGGTTCCTCTTTCAGTTTTTTAATGAACAAGAAGTGAAGAGGGTTTACGAGAGTGGCCCTTGGTCCTTTGATGGGTGTATTTTGGTTCTTCATTTACTGCAAAAGAAAGAGATTCCTATGCAGGTCCCATTATTCTATATTCCTCTATGGGTGCAGATTTTTGAACTGCCTGTTGGTTATATGTCACTTGGCGTGGGCAAACAGCTCAACAATTATGTTAGAGAATTCTTAGAGTATGACAAGGCCAATAATTCAGGTTTTTGGCGAAGCTACATGTGAATTAGGGTGAAGTTTGATGTTCGAACTCCACTCCGAAGGTGGAAGAAGATACGGACTCTAAATGGTTCTCGAAGCGTTGTCCATTTCAAGTATGAAAGATTGACTCAATTTTTTTTTCTGTGTGGCATTCTCGATCACACTGAAAACTTTTTCCCTAAGCTTTCTTCTAGTCTGGAAGGGAAATTGCAACTGGAATGGGGACCTTGGATTAAGGCACAAACTCGCCGGAATGTTGATAGTGGTGGTGAACGGTGGTTACGGGAGCCAGGATCATAATATTTTGATGTGCAGCTAGCTAGGAGATTTGATAAGGATAATCCTATGGCAACAAAATCTCACTTTCCTAATTCAAATGAGGAAAGTAGCGGGATTAAAGGGGATGATGGGAGTTTGAAATTTGGGGTGAGGAGGGATGGTACTGTTGTGGTTAAACCACAGGTGGGCTTAGGCTGTGAACTTATGGATTTTCAGCTAGAGGAAAATGTGGATATGGATATCTTGGAAGCTAAGAAAAGGAAGTGGGCCTTCCACACCAATCCAATTGATGATAGTGTTGTGGATACTAGTGTGGAGTTAGAATCTAGCAAGATAGGTGTTGCTCCTGGTGTTGCCTCATATTCAAAATGCAAGCAACTCTCATTGTTATCGGCCGAGTCTCCTACTAGACCCCGTCGTCAGCCATGTTAGGCCTTAGTTGGAACTGTCGTGGGCTTGGCAACCCACGGGTAGTGTTAACTCTTAAAGATCTTATTAGGTCTTGTAAGCTAAGTTTTATTTTTCTTATTGAGACTCTTGTTATGTCTAATAAAATTGAAGAAATGAAAAGTTATTTGGGTTACTATGGTTGTTTTTGTGTGGATAGGGAAGGTAGAAGTGGAGGTTTGGCTTTGCTTTGGAAGCCAATTTAAAAGTTTCTATTCTTAGCCGATTTAAAAGTTTTTATTCTTAGTTATTCTCGATTCCATATAGATGCTTCTTTCTCACTTTCGAATGGTTTGGTTTGGAGAGGTATGGGTTTTTATGGGCAACCTAACAGAAGTCTTCGTGATCAGTCATAGACTCTTTTACATTCTTTAGCTTCGGCTTCTACTCTGCCATGGTGTGTTTATGGCGACTTTAATGAGTTGTTAGCTCATAATGATGAGCTAGGTTCATCTTCGCATCCTTCTCATCTAATTAATGCCTTTCGAGAAGCTGTTAAGGATTGTAAGTTGTTTGATATGGAGTTGGAGGGGTGTAGTTTTACTTGGGAAAAGGGTCGTGGATCTACTGGTTTTGTTCAGGAGAGGTTAGACCGGTGTTTATGTACGGAGGATTGGAGGTTGCTTTTCCCTGAAGCTCGCTTAGTGTGCTCCTTTACCTCGGTGTCTGACCATTGTCCTTTCAAGATTATATTTTTGCCTTCGTCTAGTTCTGTATGATCCTATAATTTTCATTTTGAAAATTAATGGCTCAGGGAGCAGGATTTCAAGAACAGTTTTCAGGGTTGGTGGGACACCAATTCTGAGTTGGGTTTATTAGATCAGCTGCTTGAGTGCTCTAGTTCCATGCAGACATAGGGGCATAATTTTTGAAGTCAATTTTGCTCTAAGATTTCGACTTGCAAGAATAAGTTGACTGTTGCAATGCCGTCAAGTCAGGAATCATATATGGTTAAGGTCCTATATATTAAATCAGAGTTGAATGATTTGCTTGTTCAAGAGGATGATTATTGGAAATAAAGGGTAAAGACTTTTTGGCTCCAAAATGGCAATTGTAATTACCTTTTTTTCCATGTTATGGCCTCTCAACGCCTCCCGAAAAATAAGATAGTTGAGCTCAAACGGGATGATTATTTCCATTTGGTGGTAAATGATTATTTCCAGTCTCTTTTTCTTGATAATGGATATGATACCTTGCCTTCTATTAATTATATTCCCTAAAGAATTACGGTTGCTGATAATGATTTTTTGATTGCTCCTCTATCTTTTAATGAATTTACTAAGGCAATTTTTCAAATGCACCCAGAGAAATCTCTTGGAAAAGACTGTTTAAATCCGACTTTTTTTTAGCATTTTTGGCACTTCATTTGTTATGAGGTTTTTACTACTTGTAGTAATTTCGGGTTTGTTTCCTCCTTTATTGAATGAGACCTTAATCACTCTTATTCCAAAAATTTCAGTGCCTTCTTCTATAAAAGATTATAGACCTATCTCTTTGTGCAATGTCTTGTATAAGATTTTGGCTAAGGTTCTTACTAATCATTTGAAAAGAATTTTGCCTAATCTTATTTATGATGAGCAGTCAACTTTTGTCCCGGGCCGTTCTATTATGGATATGTCATTGTGGCTTTTAAGGTTATTCATCATATAACGCGTAAAATAAAAGGCAAGAAAGGCACTGTTGCTCTAAAGATTGATATCAATAAGGCGTATGATAGAATTAAATGGTCTTATTTGAAGGTAGTTCTTTTGCAATTTAGTTTTTTCAAACTTGGGTTGATTGGATGATGTTGTGTATTTCTACTGTCTCCTATTTTGTGCTGGTTAATGGAGAAGCTGTGGTCCTATTATTCCACAAAGGGGCTTAAGGAAGGTGACCCTCTTTCACCTTATTTGTTTGTTCTCTGTGTTGAGGTCTTATCCTCTCTATTGAAGAAGGCTGAAGCTGGAGGTGATTCACATGGTTGCTTGATTAGTAGAGGTGCCCCTCATGTGTCTCATTTACTGTTTGCATATGACAGCTTTTTATTCTTCCAAGCTAATTTGTTTGAATGTAGAATTATTAGAGATATCTTAAGATGATATGAGATTGACTTTGGGTAGGCCATTAACTTTCAAAAGGCAAGTATTTTTTTCAGTACTAATGTGGACTCGACTTGTGCGACGATATTATGTCTTTCTTGGGGGTGTCTACTCCTTGGAACACAAGTAAGTATTTAGGCTTGCCTTATTTGATTGGTAGGAAGAAAAGAGCTATTTTTGGCTATTTAAGAGATCGTGTTTGGCAAAAGTTGTTTGGTTAGAATGGTATGCTTTTATCTCGAGCTGGTCAAGAGGTTCTATTGAAAGCTGTTGCTCAAGCTATCCCCTTTTATTATATGAGTGCTTTTTTACTTCCTATTTCCTTATGTCAAGAACTTTAGAGAATGATGAACTCCTTTTGGTGGGGTTCAAATTCATAAGGAAAATGTAGAATTCATTGGGCTCCTTAGGAGAGATTATGTCTTCCAAAGTTTAATGGAGGTTTGAGCTTTTGTCACCTCTATTCTTTTAACCTTGCTATGCTTGGAAAACAAGGATGGAATTTGCTCCAAAAACCTTATGCCTTAGTTTCTTATATCATCAGAGCTAAATATTATCTGCATGGGGATTTTATAACGGCTGATTTAGAAGCTAATCCTAGCCTAGTTTGGAGAGGCATATGGACTGCAATCAAGAAGGTTGTAGGTGGAGAGTTGGTGATGGCACAAAAATAAAGGTATGGCATGATCCTTGGCTAACGAAATCAGAGAATTTTAAAGTGGTAACCCCTATTAATGAGGATTTGATGGATTTGAAGGATTCTGATTTATTGATTCCAGGTTCTTTGGATTGGGATATTGAGTTATTGTATGAGCTTTTTTGTTAAGAGGACGTGCTTGCTATTATGCAACTCCCAGGTGAAAATGTTGGTATGGAAGATTCATTGATTTGGCATGCTGATCGGAAAGGTTCATATACAATTAAATTGGCGTACTATAAGGTTGTCAATAGCCAATTGCAGCTTCCCAATTTCCAAGCTGAACGGCTGTGGCGTTCCATCTAGAAATTCAAAATCACCCCGAATGTGAAGATTTTTATGTGGAGATTATACAATAATTTTTTGCCTCTTCGTGATCATTTGTTTGGTAAGGGATTTGATATTGCTAACAACTGTGTTTTCTGTAATAACTATGGGGAACATGGTTTTCATGTTTTTATGGATTGTTCGTTTACGCATGGTTGTTGGGATATCTTGAATTTGCCATTCTTTGATTGCTTAAAAATGGATATTTTGAAATGGGTGGATTTGATATTGTCTTTTTTTAGTGCAGAGGATAGCTTGTGTTTTTGTATAGTGTTGTGGATGATTTGGAATGCTAGAAATTCATGCTTATGAAATAAATGGCATTTATCTCATAATGGTTGCGTCCAATCTGCTCTTTCTCTGCTTCGGGATTTCCAGGCTGCTTCTTCCCAATTGAATTTTCCATTTTCTACTTCAAGCTTTCATTTTAGCTCTAAATGGCAACCTCCTCCTCTTGGTGCTGTCAAAATGAATATTGATGAGTCTGTTAATGCCAAGAAGTGGACAATTGGGTGTGAGATGGTCCTGCGCGATGCTTTTAGTGTCATTCTTTGAGGTCGTTTGTTAGTGATTCCTAGTATTTTTGAATCTCGTATTGCTGAGGCTCTCTGTTTGAAGACTGCATTGAGTTGGATTCTGGAAGAAGGCTTCACCCAGGTTATTATTGAAGTAGATGCTAAGTTGGTAGTCGATGGGTTTCACTCGTATAATACTGATTTATCTGAATTTAGGGCTATTATTCTCTGTTGCCAAAGACTTGTTAGGATATGTCGGGATGTCTTAGTTTCTTTTATTTATCGATAAGGTAATGTTGTTGCCCATGCTCTTGCTAAGGCTTCGCATTTTCAGCCTGGTTGTTTCTCCTAGATAGATGTTCCTTTGTTTATTCGGGAGATCAATTTGCATGATGTAACCCAGGTTTAAGAGTTTTAATGAAAGTCGTTTCTTCTTCAAAAAATAAATAAATAAATATATATATTACACTGGACTATTGGATGAATAATAAGGTAGTGAGGTGAGAGCCTCATTTTTATTATCAATTTCTTTTTCTTTCTAATGGAATTTTTCTAAATGCAAAAGAAAATGGAACTCAAGTGATTTAGCAAGCAATAAACTATAAACATTCGCTATGGAATAAGGAATCAAATCGTTCAACTGTTGATTCGCACATCAAAAGTATACAAGCTGCCAAGTAATAAAATGATGAGAAAGTATCGTTCCTATAAGAATTGATACTAAATACCTATTAGTCTTAATCATATTTGTTTAGAGCTTCTAAATGTAATTTGAATAAAAGTAATTAAGCAAATAAAATAACAAACGAGTTAAACAAACACTAAGCTAAATGGTGTAGGAAAAATCAATATATAAACAAGGTTGTTGGGAGATTAAGTACCACATTATCATCAAGTAAAATGATAGATTAAATCAACTCAAATGCACATCTCACGTTTTCCAATTATCATTTAGCACTCTCTGTCAAGAAATACTCAACTCAACATGCATGATACAATTGAAACTCAAAGTTATGGTTTAACTCTCATCATCACCATAAAAATAAGCTAACATCATTTAACCAATCTAATATGTGTTTGTGGGTCTATTAGATCTACCATTTCTCAATGTGTAGATCTAAACAAGAGTTGTATCTGGCCAAAACACAACATTCAACAAGTATAACAAACATAATATTCATTGAAGAAGAAATAAAATCTATCAAATTAACCTGAATTAAATGGGTGGTCTCAAAATCCTAACAATTAAAAGTAACTAGCCACTCATGGCTTTAATATGCAACAATCAATTCAATAACAACCTAACAGAATATCAATATAACAATCAATATAGAGAAAGGAATAGAAAATGTTATTAAGAAGCTTGAGATTCTTCAATGGTGGCCCTCCTTCTTAGCTTCTTTTTTCTCCCCTTTCTCCTTCTTCTCTGTCTTAGTTGTTATTGTTGTGTGAGTGAGTGAGAGAATCCCCCTAGAAAATTATGGTCTTTGTTCTTTTATAGCCTCTTTTAGAACGTCCTTTCACCTCCCCTAGATTTTCTCTTTAAAATCGTACACTTCAACATATTCTATGCTGGAAACAAGCTATCCGCGATCGTGATAGAGGGCCCTTCTCGTGAAAGAGTGGCGCTCGTTAATTTTTCGCGATCACCACAGAAGATTTGGCAAGCAGGAACCCACGATAATGCATGGTCCACAATCGCACAGACATTGACTTCACAAATGGGCTGCTGACTTCGATCATCCCATGATTGTGACAGAAGATTAGCTCTGCCTCTTGCTTTGTTTTCTTCTTCCTTTCTTTGTCCAACTCATCACCAATCACCTACCGTACTTCTTTTCTCTATTTTTATAGTTATATTACTCTAAACGCAACTCAGAATGAATGAATGAAAGAATGCAAAAATGACTCTTAAAACTATATGTAAATTAGCACCAACATCAACCGCTCACATGGAAGAATATTGTTTCCTCTGATATGTAGGGTTTTTACCCGTTTATGGCAAAAAGTTAAACATTTTACCAATTTAGGGTGCTTTTTAAAAAAATTCTAATTTATGATAAAAAATTTAAAAAAGAAAAATTTGTTGTGGACACAAAAGAAGAGAAAAAAAATGCATAGAAAGTCCGCTATTTCTTCATTTGTATCAATTTTCTAAAAAAAAATTGTAATGAAAAGTAAAAGTTAGTTCGCAAATTTAACTGACAGACTTAATATTTAAATGAAAAGCAAGAAAATAGTAATTCATGGGCCTGAGTTGAATGATTTATGGTACCTTTAATCGCCCCTTTAATATCTAAAGGAACTCGGCTCAAATCCCAGTTCCAATGCTTTTCTTATTTTTTTTAAAAAAATTAACTTTTTATATTTTATTAATTTAAAGATGGAACAACAACAACAATAATAATAATAATAGATTTTTCAACTTTTTTATGTTCTATTAATTTAAAGATGGAACAACAACAACAATAATAATAATAATAATATAAATTTATTTATTTTTATGTTTCTTTTATGTTTTATTAATTTTTTTGTATAATACATATAATTTTAATGATGGAACAATAATAATAATAATAATAATAATAGCATCAATTATAAATATTAAAATTTTATTATTATTATTATTAAAATTATAAAAAATTAATAAAACATAAATTTTCATGGAAAAAAATATGTTGCTTTATATGTACAAAAATTATTAACAAATTACATGGCCATATATACAACATGGAGAGGATAACTCCATTCAATTGGTTATACAGCTAACCCAATAATTAAAAAAGGTTAAACCTTTAGCCAAAGTTGATATACAAGTCCCATTAATTAATGGAAACTAATTATTTTTATATGTGGCCTAATAATAATAATAATAATATTATTATTATTATTATTATTATTAAATTAAAAATAATCATAATAATAATAAAATTAAAAAAAATTATAATATTATCATAATTATAATATTATTTTTAATATTATTATAATTAAAACAATCCATAATCATAACAATATTAAAATAAAATAAAAAAAAGACAATTGAAGTGGCCTTTTTTTTTTTTTGAGAAAAGAAGTGGTCCATTTCAACTTAATAAAAAAAATTAGTTGGGCATTTCCGCCACTCGAAGTGGTGGAAATGTCCATTTTAAATTAAAAAAAAAAAAACAATTCCGCCACTTTGACTGGCGGAGTTATTTTTCTACCAGTTAAAGTGGCGTAACTCTGTGTATAGCCACCTCATTCAAAACTACCCTAAATTGATAAGAACTTTTTAAATTACTCCAAATTTGGAATTACTTTTATATCCACCCCAAATTAGGAAAATTTTTCCTTTTTTACACTAAATTGGTAAAAAGTCCCTGATATGCCAATCGACAAATTACCAATTTCTTCTTAAAAAAAAAAGGTACCAATTTCTTAGCAATATAAGGGCATGTTTAGTTAAGTTGTTGATAGCTGGTAGTTATTGTTGCTAGCTGACTGGTGACTGGTAGATGATAGCTAATTGATATTAAGTGTTCGGTAAAATTATAATAACGGTTGCTGATAGTGTATTTAATTACATATATATATATATATATATATATATATATATATTAGGGAAGATGAATCAATTTCAATTGCATTAGTTTTTAAAATTCATTATAAAGAAATGTTTGCTTTTGGCACTGAGAGTCGATTTCATAATAAAAAAAGAGAAACCTTGCTTCTCCAAACAGATATGACTAAAGCCAATGTGGTGATCCCCAAACTCATTCAATGGAACCAAATAACACTTCCTCAAGACAAGATCTTAGAAAGTGCTACTGAGCCAATACCTGAAAACCTTGAAAAGATAAACCCCAATACCTAGATAAAACATATAACCCAGTTCCAAGATGGAAGAGTAAAGATTAGCTTTGACAGAGCTTCTTCTAGCTCTAGATTTTCTAATGCTTCATCATCAGAATCTTGAGATCTATGAAGGTTATCCCAAATACCCTCTGTCATAAATCTTCCATATAAACCAGAACAGCACCATCCAGATTTACCAAGAGTTATCAGTTTGCCCCAAACAGAACAAGTAGATCTCCATCCAAACCTTCCACCTGTTATAAACCTACCTTATACCTTTTCAGCCAGATATTCAACCTCTGACTTACCTCCTACCTCTCTCCATAATGTAGACTATAGTACCAATATAGCCCAACCAGTCTATACAGAACCTTAAACAGAGATGAAGTCTCTTTCACCTCTAGCTTCTCCAACAGCTTCAGCCATAACAGAAAATATAGCTCATAAGCTGAATGTCATAGAAAGAGAGTTTACTCCTGATAAAGCTTTCTTGCATCAAGACTTTTAAGCATCTCATAATGTAGAAAAAATAACATGGTTTTTCAAACATTTTCTAAATATGAGAAAAGAAATCCAAAATCAATTTTATGATTTTGTGCAAGAAAATAAAGTTAACATATTGTTTTTTGAATGGTTTGAAATCTGTACATCAGAAAAAAATATTGACTATCCTTTTAAAGTTTTAAATCCTATCACTACCAGAAAAAAGGTAACAATTTGGGAAACAACCAATGGTCAAAATATAGAGTCTGAACATCCTCCTCTTAGGTTTATCAAAATACCTATAAGAGAAGGGACCATAGATGTCTGCCCTTACAAAATTCCTCAGGATAGTGATTCCTAAAACCTAAAGAATATAGTTGTCTAAAATAATTTTACCAATGCCCATCTCAACAGCATGGGTAAATAGCTATCCAGGATTGAGGGCCAACCTCAACAGAGACCTGTAGAACCCTCAAGAATAGCTAACAAGAAATTAAAGAACCCCATGTTTAAACCTTACCAAATCTCTAGCAATGCTCAACAAGACATTAAGAGCAATAGATCTTATTTCCTTGAAGTAGTTAAAGAACAACTTAATATATTAGGTCCATCCTCGTCTGCTAACCCTATAGTCCCTGACACTCCGTAATATGTCAATCAGAATGTAAGTGTTCTTGATAAAGTTTCTAATTCTGAAGATAGTACATTTTAGGAACAATCTCATAGAATTGCTAAACTTCATTGGCCAAATGTCCAACCTTTTTGTTCAGGATATATCCAGAATAGAGCACCAGAACTAGAAATAGGAGATTAACCTAGTGTTCTTGTCCAACTAAAGTTCAGTGCCACTTCTGTTTATGAATGGAACATTGATGGGATGACAGAATATCAAATTCTGAATTCCTTACAACATATGACAATGGCCTTCAATGCTTATAAAACCCAAACAGAAACCTCTGATAGGTCTATAGCAGAACTTATCATTGCGACAGTTGAAAGGATGGTGGGATTATCATCTCACAACCCAACAACAAACAGATATCTTGTATGCTATCCAGACTGATGATGAAGGTCTACCCATTCTTGACTCTCTAGGAAACCCTATTCAAGATGTAGTGTCTACCCTGATATTGACCATAGCATTGCATTTCATAGGAGATTCTTCATATTTAAAGGATAAAAATGTCAATCTGTTATCAAACCTTAGGTGTAAAAAGCTTAGCGACTTCCAATGGTATAGATCAACTTTCCTTACTAGGGTTATGCTCAGAGAAGATTCTAACCAGCCTTTCTGGAAAGAAAAGTTCATTGCAAGACTTCCAACCATTCTCGGAGAAAGAGTTAGAAATACCATTAGGCAATCTTTTAGCACCCATACCATCCCTATGATCAGCTTACCTATGGTGAGTTGATTAGTATTACCCAAAAAGAATGTCTTAAGATTTGTTAGGATCTGAAAGTCCAAAAAATCTAATGTGGGAGTTAAAGAAATCCATATAAGAACTAGGATCTTTCTGCAAACAGTTTGATTATAGTTACAACCAAAAGCAATCCTTTAAAGGAGAATATAGTAAGAAATCTTCATGTAATAAATTTTCTAAAACTAGAAAATTTCACAAGAAAAAGAAATCTGAAGAGTTTTACTATAAGAAACCTTATAGGAAATCTTCCAAAAAAGATAAAGTCTCAAGATCTAAGAAAATCAATATAAAGGATGTCACCTGCTACAAATGTGGTAAAAAAGGACACATCTCTAAATATTGTAAAGTCTCTAGAAAACTTCTAGAACTCAGTTTAGAAGGTGAAACCTTAAAAAAGCTTTCAGCTTTACTTATAGAAACTTCTGAGTCTGAAACAATCTCTATAGCTTCTTCTGATAAAGGTTATCCTCAGATTGATGAATTAGGAACTACCACCTCTTCAGTATCTGAGTCTGATTCAAGTTTTAAAAAAAAGAAATTGAATATGCTTACTAAAGAACAGACCTAATTCTAGATGTCATCCAGCATATCAATGATCCTGATGTGCAGAAGAAATATCTAAAGCAACTTAGGTTATCTCTAGAAAAACAACCTGAACCTAAAACTAGTGAGTTACCTTCTACAAGTATTGGTATGTATGACCTTACTACCGTACTTAATAGGAAGAAACTCTATAAGAAACCTTTGGGAGATATCCAGGTACTTCAGTCTAAGATTAAGACCATAAAGTCTGAGTTAAAGTAGTTAAAAGAAAAACAGCAAAAGGATTCTGATCTAATTCAGTTTCTTGTCACCAAACTAGCTGAAGAGTCTAGTGATAGTGATGAAACAAAGAGTTTAGAACCCAAATCCTTATAATACATGGATAAGAAAGTATATTGTTAAAGTCACTCTCATTTTTTATAAAGATTTTTAACTTGATACCATTGCTCTATTTGACACAGGAGCTTATTTAAGTTGCATAAAGCCCAATGTTGTTCCAATCCATTTTCAAGAACAAACTAGTGAAAAGTTTTCCTCTTCAAACAGTTCAAAAATGCATATTCAGGGAAAAGCTGATGCTAGTATTTTAAATAACGAATTTCTGCTAAAAACTTCTTTTCTCCTTGTTTTTTATATTAGTTATATAGTGATTATAGGGACACCATTCATTAATTTGATAACTCCCTATCTGGTCACTCATAACTCGATTGATTTCAAAGATAATAAAGTTCATATCTCTTTTCCTTTTTTAGAAAGCCAAAAACTCACTATCTCAATTTTGTTAAAGCTCATTCTATTTAAAAAAAATGAGATAAATGCTTTGATTAAAGGAAAAGAAACTAATTTGTATGATTTAAAGCAAACTATTCATTTTCAAAAAATTGAACAATAATTAAAGACAGATCTAGTAAAAAAGAAAATTTCTTATTTACAAGAAACTATTATTAAAGAAGTGTGTTCTGAATTACCAAATGCTTTCTGGAAAAAAAATAACACATTGTTGATTTACCTTATGAGTCTGGATTTAATGAAAGAAACATTTCTACTAAAGCTCGACTAATTCAGACGAATGTTGAATTAGAACAGCATTGTAAGAAAGAAATCCAGGACCTCGAGTCCAAAGGATTAATTTCTAAATCCATGTCTCCTTGGAGCTGTGCAGTTTTCTATGTCAATAAAGCTTCAAAATAGGAAAGAGGCACTCTTAGGCTTATAATTAATTACAAACCTTTGAATACAACTCTAAAGTGGATAAGGTATCCGATTCCAAATAAAAAAGATCCTTTGTAAAAGCTTCATTGTGCATTTGTATTTTCAAAATTTGATATGAAATCAGGAATTTGGCAAATACAAATTGATAAAAGACATCGTTATAAAACCACTTTTACTGTCCTTTTTGGACAGTACGAGTGGAATGTTATGCCATTAGGTTTGAAAAATGCACCATCAGAATTTCATAGAATAATGAACACTATTTTCAATCCTTATTCTCAATTTTGCATTATTTATATTGATGACGTGCTTATCTTTTCAAACTCGATTGAGCAGCATTTCAAGTATTTAAAAACTTTTCTTTACATTGTTAAACCTAGTGGTCTTGTTATCTCTAAAAAGAAAATCTCTCTTTTCCAAATCAGAGTCTGATTCTTAGGAATTATATCTGTCAGGGTACAATTGTTCCCATTGAGAGATCCTTAGAATTCACCAACAGTTTACCTGATAAAACCCAATTGCAAAGGTTCTTAGGCAGTCTCAATTATGTTTTGGATTTCTGTCCAAATATTAATAGAATTGCCAAACCCCTTCATGATAGGTTAAAGAAGAACCGTGTTCCCTAGACAGAAGAATATACAAAAGTTGTCCAACAGATAAAGAAACATATAGTCAAAATCTCATGTCTTCACTTAGCTGATCTCAGTCTACCAAAAGTTGTAGAAACAGATGCTAGTAACTTAGGATATGGTGGCATTTTGAAACAAATTCAAAATGGGTGGGAAGTAGTGGTGCAATACACTTCAGGACACTGAAATGACACTCAGAAGAACTACTCCACTATCAAAAAAGAAATCCTTTCCATTGTTTTGTGCATTACAAAATTCCAATCTGATTCGCTAAATCAAAATTTTTTACTGGCCATTGATAGCAAATCTGCTAAAGAAATTTTGCAAAAAGATGTTTAAAATATTGCATCAAAATAAATTTTTGCTAGATGGCAAACTATTTTAACCATCTTTGATTTTGATATAGAATTCATTAAAAGAAATGAAAATTGTTTGCCAGATTTTCTGACCAGAGAATTTTTAAAAAATAGATAAAGATGGTTCGCAAAAAGAAAGATAAAGAAAAACTTGATTCTGATAAAGTTGACCCTGCTAAAGTTTTCCGGCCCCTTTTTGCTGAAAAGCTTATAAAGTCTTGGTATGATATAGTCACTTTTGAAGATGTCGAAACAACTAAAGCAAATCAAATCCAACAATGGATTGGTTCTATCTCAAAAATCCCAGAACTCCTTAAAGCAATACAAAACACTTTGAAGCCTCCAGAGACTGCACAGTCCAGTATCATGGGCCTCCCAGAGCCCTCAGGTAAAGTTTCTCAACTTATTTCAAAATCAGAGAAAGGAGAATCTTCTTCTTCTAAAATTCTTTCTCAAAGCGATTTAAATCATGTGGCTACCCAAAATAGCTCACAGATCATTCTATCACAAACTAAAGTTAAAAATTCTAGTTTTCTGCCAAAAACCAATTTTCAAAACATCTTAACAATTGAAGATGATTTTTATCATAAAGATCCTTATATAATAATGCAAAATCATTTTCCAAAAAATTGGTTCTATAAACCTTGGGATCTTTCAAACCCCTAAGAATTTTACCAAAACAATTTTGGAATTCACTGGTTCTGTAGAATTCAAACACTTCTTCCATAAAGGCTTCACTAACCCTTCTTATTCGACCTATAAAATCCTTAAAGTTATCCACCCTTCTGAATGGGGACAAGAACTATTCAAACCTAAAGCCTTCCCTCTAAATTTCAGAACAAAATTAGACTTTTGCTACTCATTTTCCCATTGGGATTATAAACAGGCATGGTTTAACACCTTCCTTATCCAAAACAATAATCGAACCCACTCCTAGTTATTTTTCCTCAGTGATCAAGTTTTTATCTCCGAATTCCCAGCATGGTTTACTAGGTGGTGGAATAGCTATGGCCCAACCCAGATATCTATAATGGTTTTGAGCTCTTCAAAACACATTATAAACCTTCTTCCCTTGAGAAAAAGTTTTCTTTATTGTGCCTCTATTATTCAAAGTTCTTTGTTCCTTGGGTTTCCTAATGGTATCTCGATTACTATTTCAATGACAGAATGGTAATCCTCCAAAAAAAATTCAAAGTAAAGTGGTGGAACTCCTATAAAATTCTAGAAAAGTTATCAAAGTCTGCAATAACCACATGGCTCTAGAAGCATGGCTTCTTTGGACATTCTCCTGCCCAGTCCAACTTCCTTGCCAAAAAATCTCATGCAGTGCTCTCCTTGCAACTGCTAAAACAAAAGAAGAATACTTCAGCATCATGCAACAGTTGGTGCAATCCATGACTACTTCTTCTGCCTCCAACATGTCTGAAGAATTAGAACCCTTAGCGGATTTAGGTAATGATAATGAAGACGATTGTTTTGGAATCTTTCCTTTTATTAAGCCCACAGGCTTGTAGTTCTTGTTTAAAGTTTTGTATCTGTTAAAGTTTTATATATAGCCTGATGGGTTGAAAAAGAATTTTGATTTCTCTTTACTTTTCAGGTCATCCTCGTGCTCAAGTAAATTGAGATTTACTCGGACAGCCATTAGGAAAATTTAACTTTTTTGTCAAATATTCTCCTCCTGCCTTGGCTCACATTCCACTTCACTCTATTTCACCATATGAATAGGGCCTAGACTTTCGCTTTCAAGACCTGGTGGGAGTATTCTTGCTAAAGTCAAAAGCTGCTGATAGAGGATAGCTATAAAGTTTCCACTGGCAAATAGAATTTGACAGCCAACCTGTCCTCCCACATGGCTCTGCCTCTCACAGTACTCGTGCTTCCACAGCACTCCTTCCATCCTCTATTTAAAGAAGTTATTCTTGAGACAGAACACAATTTTAGATATAGTATATAGTAGAGAGCAAATAATTTGTTCTTTCTTTCCTCTCTAAGTTAAAGTATAAAATTATTCTCAGTTATAAAGTTCAGTTATAAAGTTTAACTATATGTAATCCCTTGCTATCTTGGATAAAGAACTTCTTGTAACTCCATTTTACTTGGATTAATAAAGATAAAAATTTCAGTAAGTTATTTTCTCTATTTTCAATTTCTTTTAAAGATTTATTTATTTATTAAGTTGCATTCTAAGTAGTAGAACGTATGTTTTGTATTTGCCTAAGAAATTAGAATCCTGCACATCAAAAATTCTATGAAAACATTGTTGCATTTAGTCTGGTAACCTTCGTGTCTGGCCTGTGACTGGAGCGTGAGACCAACATTGTGGTTTCATATCATCATTTACATTCCTTGTAGCATCCACACAGAACCCCTTTTGATCTTTGGCTGTTCCTTTAATGTTTATAATAAAAAATATTGTAGATAATTTCATTTATATAATTTTAGAAAAAGAATATATCTACTTCTAGTTAAACAATCTATTTTAAATAAAATACTAATATTATTGCTATCATTAATAGTAAAAATGATCAGTTATAAAATTATTTATTAATATAATTTTTAATATTTTTATTTGTATTGTTAATATTTTCAATAACTATAATATTAATGTTTTTAATTATTATCAAAATAATAATTTATTAAATAATAATTATTAGTTAAAGTTAAAAAGATAAAGGTAAGATAGTAAATATAATTTAAAAAAAAAATTGTTGGTGAAAAACTCCAAATTAGAGCTTTTATAAATTGGTGTTGTTTGAGCTTATAACAGCTACCAGCTCCTTTTCAAAAATATTAACCAAACATTTTCTTTTTAGCTATTGAGAAGTGAACAACTAACAACTGCATCCCAAAAGCTAAATCAAACACCCCTAAGCATTCTGTGTGAACATCACCAACCCACCAATAATCATCATAAAAAATAAAGGAAAAAGAGAGAGAGAGAGAGAGAGAGAGAGAAACAGCTACACGGAAAAATCCAATGACGGAGTTCAAATTCGATGAAAAGATACTAGGACATAACCATTGAACGCACCCACAACGAATAAAGAACTGAGGAGTGAGTTCTGCTGTTCCAACACATTCAGGCAATGAATCTTGCAATATGACATGCAGAAATCTGGATGCTCTACACGTCTGGCGATCACCTATATGAATCTGGACGTTTTGGCTTGCTTTGAACGATGGCGTCAATCTTCTCCATCACAGTAGGAGTCAGTAAGGGGATCACATCAATAGCTTTCATGTTCTCCTGAATCTGCAATGCATAGAGAGAAACAACAGTCAATAGGCAGTGTTGAAAGAGCCACACGGCGCTCCTGCACAAGACTAAGCCTCCAATTATGGCATTTTGATTAGATTAGTTCAAAGCCTAGACAGGTGGTCATAGCCAAAGTTGATTTATTTATCGCACATGAAGTCTATTGTTTTCTTTATAAATACAAGGTCTCACTTGGAGAGAGAGAGAGAAGAGCTCTGGAACTTTACACCCTAATGAACAAGTCATTATCTATACAAAAAACAACAAAGACTGACTGTTTTAAGATCTCACAGATTTAAATTGAGATTATCCAACTCTGTTGACGCTTTAATTTAAGGTAGCAGCAACTATTGAATGGGAAACCTTTTCCCTTAGTGATACCAATAGTTCCTAAGGTTATACAATAACAGGTGCATTGTCGAAGAAAAAACTGAGACTTCACAAGGTGCAATTGAAGATTATGAACACTTTCCTAAATACCTCAGCACTTTGAAAGGGGGAGAATATAAGAAGTTGAAGAGCCACAGAAGGAGTAGATCTACTATGACAGGCCCATTCATCTTGATAAGAAATGACAGATAATATCATGTTCTTGGCTTTGTCCATGAGCGCATGTTCACGTATGACAAGACTTAAACAATATTTTAGACTGAGGTTTAAAATAGTACATAAAATCAATATTATATTACTTAATACCAATTTGTAGATGATCCTAGAAATACATAATTTTCAACAACAAAAACTCAAGATTTTAGGTAATAAAACCAAAGGTTCCAAGATACTTAGACAAGTAAAACATTGATCAGATAGTTTGATTGAATATATTAAAGTTAGCTGGTTATTAGCAGAATTCAGGGTGTTCCACATGATGTCGGAAGCTCCTTTCCTAAATATCTAACAACTTTACATCACTTCTGATTCCTCTTAAATGCTTAACAAGTTATGGAATAAAAAATGCTACAGGCAGCAAACTACAACCACATAACCAGCAGATAAGACGAAACAGGCATATGCAAACAAACTGAAACAAACAAAATATGAAGAAGGCAAGACAGCTGAATCCACAACCAACATGAGTTTCCCACTCTTCAGTGCCATGGACTAATAAGCAGCCAAAATCATATATTTTATAAGAATAAAAATGAAATAAGACATACAGACAGCATCCAGCTTCCAAAAAGAGTAGCCTAATAAGCAACGGATCTAATATTTTTTAAACCTGACCTGAGATTCCTTTGTAGCACCAGTAATAACTGATGAGACATTTGGATTAGCAGCACACCATGCAATAGCAAGTTGAGATAAAGGCACACCAAGTTCGTCAGCAATTGGCTTCAGCCCATTAACCTTCTTCAGAACATCATCAACCAGTGACCGGCTAGCAAGATTCTACAAATCATGGCGTGTGGTTTAGGATTAATGCCAAATTACAGGAAAACAATCTAACAATTATAGCTGAATTTTACCAATGAACACTGGAAGTTTCCTAAGCATGAAGAAATTATTTTAAGACAAAGCTGGAGAACAGAGAATCAAGACATCAAAATAAAACACACGGCCAAGCATTACCTTATAGTTTTCCAAGGCAAATCTGCTATCAGGAGGAATAGCTCCCCTGCTGTATTTTCCAGTGAGCACCCCAGATGCGAGTGGACTCCAAGTGGTGAGACCCAAGCCATAGTTGGTGTACAGAGGGAGGTACTCTGACTCTACCTGCATGCAAGTAAGAAACGAGTAAATGATTGACCAGCAATATTGAGATTTTTATGTCCCACAAAACCAAGTCCAAAACTTCAAATGGTAATAGCAGCAGCCGCAAAACTTTTAATAGTATCATTTAAAGGATTAAACTAACACGTGCAGCAGATAACCAGAAATTTCAGTTTTGAGGAAAAATATGCATATATACTATCTAAAAGTTAAATAAATGCCCTATCTGGTAATAAAGACTCACTAATACTTATACCAACACTGCAGCACTCATCCTTAGTACGTATTGACATCTTTTTTTATGAGAATGAATATTGTGATCAGATTTGATGTAAGCTTTCATATATCAGCTTACTCAATCAACATCCAACATTTTTTTCGTTGACAAGAAGTCTGCTCTGAAGCTCTGATTCAAGTTGATCTTCAGAAAAGGGCAAAAAAACTGGTCTTCAGGTGTTGTATTATATGAAATAAACAGTGGCATTCGCAACGAAAGTGACCATCTTAAGAAAATTCACATTGCACATTTCTCACCTCCCAAACACAATTCAACTCCAGAATGTCCTCATTTGATTTTGACTCAACATGAACTCATAGAAATTGAAATATTCTAAAGAGGAATAAATTTAGTCGACTTCCTTCTAATGAAAAATATATAGTTGTTTATCTCAAGTGCAGTTAAATTGACCTTTGCACAAATAAGAAAACTTACGCCATGATTAACATGCAAGAACAGTAAAGCAAAAATTTTCACACCAAAAAATTGAAAACTAAAAGTTTCAAATTTGACTGCATATAAAAAAGTCTCACCTTGTGCCTAGACAGCAAATTATATTCTGGCTGCTCCACTATAGGTCCTACCAAGTCCAGCCTTTCTGCAATGCCCGATGCTTCAGTGATCTGTTGTGCCGACCACTCACTAGTCCCCCAGTAAAATGCCCAACCCTTATCAATCACGTAATTCATTGCTCTCACTGTTTCTTCAATTGGAGTTGATGAGTCCGGTCTGCGACAGAAAATCACATTCCCATGCTGTATGTCAGACCACTTGAACAATCCTCACTCCGAACAATTTTGCACGAGGTGGTACAGCAAAAACAATAACAGTATTCAATAATTGTTTAAAAAGTAATCTTTCTGAGGAAAAAAAAAGTCCCAGATAAACACAGATCAATAACAAAAAACAAGACAAAAAGAAATTGCCTCACTACTTTAGCAAGCCTTCCAGGCAAGAAACATACTTCAACCAAAAAAGAAAAATAAAGCAAGGCAACAGGAAGACGCCTAAGAAGCCCAATAATAAAACAGCAGTTAACTAAAATTCTAACAGCAAATAAAAACTACAGCAATTGCTATAGAATTCTGCCAGATTCTCACATCTGCAAAATCAAATCCGACACTTCTCTTCCGAAACAATGCAGACAATATGTCATGTTATATCTACAGCTAAAAGACCATTTCACAAAGAATTGACATGTTACACATGATCCACAGAAATTAATTAGAATTGACATTTCAACTATTAGTTTCACAAGATGTAACAGTCTCTACTGACCTGCCACGTCAATCACATTCTATAAAACCACTTTCAATTTAACTAAGGACTCTGACTTACTAAGGGATCATACAGAATCCAAAAAATACCAGTACAAACACCCCATTAACCAAACGAATTTCTCAGCCAAAACACGTATCATATTAACACAAATGAATCCCGAAACTACCACTAAAGACAACGCAACAAAACTAGACTTCACAGAAATCAAATCAAAATCATCAAACGAGCATCTTTTCGAACAAAATATTGAAATCGAACGTTCAGTCACACAAATCATAATCGTCGAACAACTGGAATAATCTAAATGAACACAACATAAATAAATTTAAAAAAAAAAAAAGAGCCCACCTGTGGCAATAAAGTACATCAACATATTCCATATCCAATCTTTTAAGCGAAGCTTTAGTACCCTCAACAATATGCTTTCTTGACAACCCTTTATCATTAGGACCAGAGCCACCCCAAAAGATCTTTGTAGAAACTACAATATCAGAGCGTTTCCAACCCAGTTCACGGATCGCTTGACCCATGATCTCTTCAGCTCTCCCATTTGCATAAACCTCAGCGTTATCAAAGAAGTTGACACCATGGTCTCTGCAACACTGCAAGAGGGACTTAGCTTCTTTGACATCTAGCTGGTTGCCGAAACTAACCCATGCTCCATACGAGAGCTGGCTCACCTTCAGACCTGATCGGCCCAGATTCTGGTATTGCATTTTCGACATATGGAGATTGATCCAACGGTCGGTGAAGCTTTCGGTGAATTTATAAAAAACAGAGTTTTGAGTTTTTTTTTTTTTTCTTTTTAAGGTGCACAGCGAAGAAACAGAGA
Organism: Mallotus repandus; assembly: GCA_949671775.1. Classification (NCBI taxonomy): domain Eukaryota; kingdom Viridiplantae; phylum Streptophyta; class Magnoliopsida; order Malpighiales; family Euphorbiaceae; genus Mallotus; species Mallotus repandus. The sequence continues at coordinate 23,874 of CATIWM010368708.1, forward strand.
AGATTTGATTTAAACTAAAGTAGTGCACTCTAGTTCAAGCAGGGAAGAGACTAGGAACTACGTATGTGGTTAGGTGGAAATGATTTTGTGCGGTTGGTTGTAGTTTCGTTTACGTGTGTATTTAGAGTGTAATTTTATGGTGCATTCGATATGAAGCGGATACATGTGCACCGTTGACTATGGATGGAAACTTGTGCAATTGTGATTGGGTATAATATGGGTAACCTTTTATTTATTAGAGTTTAATTTCTAAAAATTAATTTTTTTGATTTTGTAATAAATTTTTATACTAAAAATTAATTTATTAATAAAAATAAAAATATTTACAAATTAATTAAAATTTTGATTATTTTAAAAATATAAAATTACATATCATACTATTAATAGTTTGAAACTTTAAATAAAAATATTTTTATATTTAAAATAATTAAAATTAATATATCACAATTAGGATATTTTTTATTGTTATTTTATTTTTTATAAAATAAATTTTAATTTATTAATAATTATAATTAAAAGATGCAGATTGTAATACACTTTTTACGTATAAAAATAAAATTAGTGTAGAATCTCTTGTAATTATAAATATTTATATGAAAAAAATTTAAAAGAAAATTAAATGAGAAAGAAAATGAAGATAATGTGAAAAAAGCACGTATATCCTTTGGAAAGGTTTGATTGATCGTGCGATGGAGTGGGTGAGTTACAAGAGAGACGGTAATGGGTATGATCGCAGAGGAGTAAAAAGGGGTAGAGAAGATATTATCAGAAAAGAGAGAGCACACCGGTAGGTTGCGTGAAGCTTCACGCTTTTTGTTACAGAATCAAACGAATGTGAACAAAATAAAGCCTCCGATCTACTTTTCCCTTTAAATTCCTATATTTACATGCCTGTTTTCTTTCTTCTTTTTATTTTTATAAAAAAAAAAAATCACCAACCTCATATCCTAAATTCAAATTAATAAAATAGTATTGATAATAATCTTCATACGGGGCTAATATAAATTATAGAGTAAAATATCAAAGTATAATTTTTATGGACTAATATAAATTATAGATTCTTCTTATAATGCAAATATTTATATATATACAAACAAAATTAAAATTATTGTATTAATTTTTATTTAATTACAAACGTTAATTATCTTTGTATATTAATACTTGAAAATGTATCAATAGTTATAATTAAATAAATTAATCTAACAATTCTAATTTTATTTATACATACACACATGACTGTATTATAAAAGGAATATAGAGTAAAATATCAAAATATAATTTTTTATGATTAATTAATGTTTTAAAATGAATTATATTACAAGACTACTTAACCTTCAGCTCTTCACTTTATATGTTAAATAAAAATATAAAAATAAATATGAATAGATTTAAGTCCTATTATAGATGTAAGATGTTGTTTTTTCTATAATTTTAAATATTTTTCATAACTAAACTATTAAAAATATATTTATTTTTAATGCTTTCATGATTTCGTTTTCAATGAAAAACAAGACCAATTTAGCTAATTGTAAAACTCAAAAAAGAAGAAAATACTCAATACTAAAAAATTGAATTTTTAAATTCCACATAGGTAGGATGTTTTTAAAGTGTTATCCTTAATTATGTATAAGATAATGAAATAATGAAACAGAAATCCACTAAAGTGTACTTTGACTTGGAAAATAGTAGTAGTTGAGACATATATATGAGTTCTATGACTTCATGCCAAGTTGGTCTCACACTTAGCTAAAAGTAGTGCATGATCATATAGAAATAGGAAAAAGAACATGAAAGGTTCATACACCACATTTGATGCATTAATTAATAATTATTATACCATTTACTTAATCCCTTTAATACTAAGAAACATATCATCACACTATCATATAAAAAGTGCAAATTGTTTCTTTTTAATTTCTATTTGTAAGAGGAGGGCAAGTCATTTTCAAGATTGTTCTATAATTGAATTATTAATTGGTTATTAATTAATAATGTGTAAAAGTGACCAAATTGATTTACAAAAATTTCTTCACGCTTAAGCTGACTAGGACTTGTAAACAACATTCCAATGTTGACAAACTCTTGCAATCAAAATTTTATAGTTAAACCTCAATTAACTTTAGGTTTAAGCCCTTTTTCATGTCCAATACTTAAAGAGAAATCATCTACATTATTTGACATATTGGTCAATGCTCTACTGATGTTACGATCTCATCTGGAATTGAATTCTCTAATCTCTTTTAAAATTGTAAATGGTCAATATATATATATATATATATGGCAATCAATACTCTAATAATATAATAATATTATAATGATATTTCTCTTTTTACTTTTACTATGCTCAAATCTCATAAGATGTCTCATTTGGCCAAGTTTTAAAAGCACATTCTATACTTGATAATAGATGCAAAAGTTAGCTACTTAATGCCGTCATAAAAATAAATTTATAATAATAAATATAAAAATAAACTCAATTATGAAAGCTCATAATTAATACAATTATGTGTTGCATTTGAGATAATTATTATCCATTGATACAAAGTGCAAGTTGAGTTAGCAGGAGTAATAAAGCTTCTTTGATAGGGCCTAAATAGTAAATAACAATGAAAGAAAAAGAAATGGTAGCCCTCGCTATGATTTGGGTTGGTAGATCAAATGGACCATCCACTTCTGAGGGCCCATGGGCATTGACATGAAACAAAATAATAATAAAATAAATTCTTATTTACTCGAGCTACGGCCAGATTTATGATGCACACTCCTAACATTTTACACTTGATAGACAAAAGTGAAATACATATTTATATATTATAAATCTAGCTGGCAATATATCCGAAGTAGTAAGAATTTTTTATATAATAAAGCTGAACAAACAAAATTAACTTCATATTTAGTTCAATTTCATTAAAAAATTTATTTTATTTTCAAATGAATTTTAAATAGATTTCATTTACAAATAAATTTAAGTGACAAAATGCATTTCACCAATAAAAATGGGTTAATAATTTATATTAATTGGATTTAGTGCATTTTACAAAAGTAAAAAATTAAAATTATTTTTCATCAATAAAAATGGATTAATAATTTATATTAATTGGATTTAGTGCATTTTACAAAAGTAAAAAATTAAAATTAAAAATAAATTTTAAAAAAATTTTCATTTAAATAAAACACAAATGAAAATAAATTCGATAAATTTTTAGATTTGCAAATAAATTTTATAAAATTTTATAAAATTTATTTGAATAAAATACACTGTAGCAGAAGATAGAGAAGATAGAAGAACACATTCAGGATTCTCATCGTGCCAGTGTGCGTGTATATATATATATATATATAACATGTTGCTAGCATCATTTATGTCAGATGATTGAAATGAGCATCATGTTGCTAGCATCATTTATGCCAGATGATTGAAATGAGCATATATATATATATATATATATGCTCATTTCAATCATCTG
>CATIWM010368826.1:0-15085 GCA_949671775.1 Mallotus repandus
TGAAATAAATTATTTAATGTGATATAATAACTGTAATTCTAGAAAAAATTGTAAACAAAGTGCATGTGTATACACACTAAAATCATTTTAATAAAATTTGATAATTGAATACATATCAATATGATAAATTTTATTTAATAAGTATCAGTAATATAGTCATATTGGCAGTGCCAATTCTAAAGCAATATGTTTTAAATTTATTTTGTGTTAAAAAATAAAAATTATTCAAAATTTATATTAATTTAATAAAAATAAATAATTTAAAAATATATTATAAATTGAAGGATTGATCAATTTAATAATAAATTAAATGGTAAGAATATACTAATTTAATGGAGCAAAATTTTATAAATATTTAAATTAATTATTGAAAAATGAAAACCTAATAATATAGTAATAAGTTAAATTTAAGAAATGTTATAGTAATTAATAATAACAATAATAATAAAAGATTGCGAAACAAGTCAATAACCTGCCAATCTAGCCTAGATCGGATAGTTTATTATCCAAACACAAAAATTAACACCAGAATGAAGTGGGGTTAGAATCTCCCAAAAATATAGCTGTTAAAATAAAGAAACAAGTCAACAACCCATGTACAGCAAACAATGATAAATTTTAAAGATGATTAAGAAATCGCAGGTACGATTTTCACAAAGTTTCTGGGATTCTTAATTTCAATATACAAATATCTAAATTTCCAAATATATATACACAAATATCCAATATATTCATAAATTTTTTTAAATTTAATATATTGTATCAGTTTATTTTATTTTTTATAAGTAAATTATTTTAATATTTAAATGTACTAAAAATATAGTTTGTAAATGTTTTAGTTAATTTAAATGTATAGATAATTTTATTTTGTTTATTAAAATGTTTTTAAATTTATTAAGGCAAATTATTTATATACACAAAATAATACCATTTATAAAATAAAATATGTGTAATTTTTTATTAATAAAATATATAATATTTAACTGATATACTTTAAATTTTATCATTAGATGCAATGCATTCGTATAGATAAAACTCTCAAATTTATTAAATAACTTAAAAATATTGATAAATTTTTGTTTTAAATATTTAAATAATTAATTTAATGTATTTGGACTATATTATGTTATACGGCGCGCAGAGTGCAGGTGGCCTGGCCTGTAATCTCACGTGGATTATTTACGCTATATGCTTTTTTTTTTTAATAAATTTTATTTTAGTGTCAGTTGGTCAAAGTTGGAGACAAAAACAGCCAAACGTCCAAACAGTTTTTCAAAGAAGGTGAACAGTGAACTTTCTATTAGAATGAATTCATTATTTAAGGCTAAAGCCAAAGGAAACGGAGAAAATACCATTGGTCAAAGAATGCGTACAGAGAAAAGCCATAATCTTTGAAGCTGAAGAAAGAAGAAGAAGAGGGTTTCTTACTTTTTTTTTTTTTTTTTCTGGGTACTTGCTTTCTCCTTTCCTTTTTCCCCCTTGTCGGTTGATTCTTGCAGCTTAATCAGAAAGTTCATACCTGTTGATCTATTTGATTCAATTAGTTGTTGTTCTTCCTTCAATCTTCTAATTTTCTTTGTTGGGTTTTGTGTTGTAAGTTCTTTTGCATGTTCGTTTTTCATTGTTTGTATATAACTAAGGTCTTTTAGCTTGTTTTCTTTTTCTTGGTTGTCGATTGTTGGTTTTCTCCGTTTGGTTGCTTGGAAAGAAAAAAAAAAAGGCAGGAAAAAGGTGGAATTTTTCTCCTGAAATCTGCTTTGTTATAGCTTTTCAGTTTGTTTTATTTTTATTTTTATTATTTATTTATTAGTATTATTTTTTTTTTGTGTCTTTGGCTGAAATCTGATGTACTCTATTGGTTGTGAAGTAAGTTTGTTATTTGGTCAGAAAGTGGGAGCTATGATTACTTCTTGGCTATGGTATTATCTCCTCTTAAACCAAATAAATAAATAAATCAGCCTGGTGAAGAAAAAAGAAAGCCTGTATTTCAAGTAGCCGTTCAGTTGTATATTTAGTCAGAAGTCGAATTTTGTGTGCTTGTTGTTGGGTGTTCTTTTATCGGTTCTTTCTCGGATCAAAACCATTTCAATTTTTATCATAATTCTTCCCTTGATTTTGATCAGGTTCCGTGTTGGTGTTGAATTATTTTAATAAGACTGCAATTTTTCCAAGCATATCTTCAATGGGATTTTGTTGTAAATTTGGGAAAAAGAATCGAGTTCAAAAGTGGAATTTATGTTTCTGTCTTGCTGTATATTTTGTTTTTCTGAATATGACAAGTAAATCTGAAGGGGAATTTTACAAGTTCTGCTGATTTGTTTTGGTTTTGCAGTGCCATAATCTGATACAAAGATGGCTGAAAATGGAAGAGTGCACCCAAACTGTGCTAATGCTTCTAATCCCTACCATGAATGTGGTGTAGCTTGCCTTGAAAAAATTGCACAGGGCCAGGGTCGGAAGGAGAAGAAAAAGTCAGGTAATTTCCACCAGACCACCATAGGGATTTTGATGTGACGTTTTATCAACTTTTTACAAGGAATTCTCTCATATTTTGAAGAAAATTACTGAGATTGCCAAAATGCATCTATTCAAACATGGCTTCACATCCGCCTACATCGTCTTTTTGAAGAAGTGTTTTTTTATTCTTCTACTTTTATCCAAGTTGCCATTTTAGCTTGTTCAACTTGTACATAGAACTATAGAAGCATCTCCAAATACCCTTTTAGCTAGTTATCAAATAGCAGTTTTATGAAGACAATTATGTGTCTTTTAAAACATTGAATTTACATGTCAATAAATGAAATTCCATGGATACCAATACTGTGTTTTGTCTTGTTAATATCTTATGTATTTTAATTTTTAAAATTTTTGTACCAGTAATTGCTCTAGTCATTTCATTGAGTGCAGAAAGAGAGAACATACTGAAACTTTAACATGCTGTCAGCAGCATGGTTGTATTTTCAGGCCTTCAATAATATTTTCATTTTTGACCATGCTAGACATGGTGTTTAAGATGGAGGGAGGAGTTTCAGAGGGTGGTCTTTTGGCCTTAATATGCCTTGTCCACTCCACTTCTCTAACTAATTTCAGATTTTTGCATCATTGCTTATTATTTTCTGCTCTCCCTAAATTGGTGATCGCAAATGAAAACACGTTAAAGAAAAGCACATTTAACACTAGATTCCGAATTCTCTTACTTATATTATTGTCTCAACCTTCTTGAATTCTTGATCTCTGAGCCTTGTTATCAAAGTACTGTCAAGAAAATACTATGGTGTACTTATATTTGTTGGGATAAAAATGTGTTTACGGGGTCTGCAGTCTGTTGAACAATTTCTAAACACAGGTGTAATTTCTTCTTTCTTTAGATTATCGCAATGGTAAAAATGAAGGTGGGCTTAGCAAAAAGATGGATGGAGAAAGAAGAGGAGACCCAACTTGCCCTAAAGCATCTAATCCTTACCATCAGTGTGACAAATTTTGCTCTTATAAAACTGCTGAAGCCAATCCTCAGGGGGTTAACAAAGAATCAGGTTTTTCCCCCTTTCCAAATGTCATTGCTCATTTGATCATTTGGAATGGCTTTAGAGACAGATATAATATCCTTTTGAGTTGTGGCGGATGATCTCATAGTGAAGGATTCAGTTTCTTGTTGACAATTACGAGAACTGAAGATTTTGGAAACACCTTAAGTGTGATCATAGACATAGGCAAATTTCATGACATTTTTATTTTGTTTCTCATTTCTGTCTTAGGCAAGTTTCATTAACTTAAGGTGAACTTAGAAAGTTAAGAAGCTTTTGATCAGCAAAATATATCTGCAGGTGCATTCTTTTTCTTGTGCTAATTGATATATGTGCAATGCATCATTCTCATGCATTCTGGAATTTTGCAGGAATTTTTTATTGGATTGTTAAATAACAGATGGGAGAGTGTTTGCACCATTTTCCCTCTTCTATTCATACTGTAGAATTGGTTCCTCAATCCTCATTGTAGTTCATTGTTATTGCAGGTTCCTTCATCCTTGATGCTTCTTTGAGCTTTGGCAGAAAAAAGAAAGGATCTGAGTCTCGACCCCAGTCCCCTCAAGTAGCCAACAATGTCTCTGCCGTGAAATCAGTGTACCCTGCTGACTCTCCATCACCTCGGTCGCCTTTCTCTGCCAAAAAAAAGGTTGAATCAGAGAATAGTCAGTCTTCTTCTTCATCTGGGCAACATTCTCAAGAAAGTTATTCACATGATCGTTCTTTTGACAAGGGACAAATTCAATCGTCTGAAATTGTGCCTGCATCAGGGAATTTAAAGGTGACTCTTTCTTCCTCTTTCTGGCATGCATAAAACCAAGCATACACACACCACACACAAACAGAATTGACAAATTATAGTTTTGATGTCCATTTGACTCCTGAGACATTCTTTTTCTAACAGCTTGATGGTCCCAAAGGTCTCAGTTCTTTTACCTGTTTTGCTATTGCACCACCAAAAGACGACAATGAAAAGCTTCCTGCCTCGCCTGGTGTAGCTTCATCTCCTACTGCAAAGAAGATGGGAATGATGAATGGCCATGGTGTTGAGTCTCTAAATTTTACTTTCTCAGGTATTTCCCGTGCTACAGAAGAAAGTGATGATGAAGAGGTTCTTTCTGTTATTTCTGATTCCTGTGTGTCAGTTGGGAAATATCATGTGAGGGCGAATAGCGCCTCTACTTTACAGTCAATCATCGACAAGTATGGGGATATAGCGGCAAACTGTCGGTTGGAGTCGACTTCACTGCGTGCTTATTACCTAGAATGTCTCTGCTCTGTTGTTCAGGAGTTGCAATCCACTTCTCTTAGCCAGCTAACAAAATCCAAAGTTAAAGAATTTTTGGCTGTTCTTAAGGATGTAGAGTCAGCACAAATTGATGTTAGCTGGCTGCAAAGCATACTGAATGGACTCACAGAAGCTGTAGAGCTGAACAATAAGCAACAAGCTGCCGAGCAAGCAAAAACCAACTGTGATCATAGTATAGAAACAACAAAGGAAGAGCTAGAATCCACAATACAGGAATTAAGTGAAAAAGAAAAAGCAGTCGCAGACGCAAAAGTGAGAATCGAAGAGTTAAAGGCTCGCTTGGGTGAGCTAGAGGTTGAATCTTCTGAACTGGATGATACTATCTCGTCGCTAAAGTCCAAGATCGACGAGTCTCATTCAAAACCACTGGGGGATCCGATCTTGTAATGCATGATGCATCTATGAGGAAACACTAGTAGTAATCGATGCCTAGTGTGTTTTTTTTTTTTCTAAGGCTTGCATATGGTAATTGTATGATACGAAAACAAAGTTGGGTAATATTAGGCTTTGTAGGTTGCTATTTTTAGTACCTAAAATAAGTTGTATGCTGATGCTACAATACATGTAATTGATTTGAGGAGATTCCTATATCTATATATATATATATATTTGTTATTATTATTATTATTTTTTTTTTGCTTCATGGATTATTTATTTACTAGTTAAAAAGATGGATTTTTACTTTTCTGTATGCAAACTTCCTCAACCGCAGTGACTAGAGAAAGAGTGCAGGCAACTCTTCTCAATTGAAAACAAAAACTTGTCAAAAAGCTCTCATATTTAATTAGCGTCTCTATTCCGTAATTTTCACTTGAACTACCTGCTGAATCCCAGCGTAACTGTCATAGAATTTTCATTTTTTTTAAAAAAATTTTACTTAATTTATAGTTTTTATTTTATTAAAATTGCTTTATTAATTTATTTCCAAAACTATATTAATTGACTTCTAACTCTTACGTTAGGTGCCCAAAAATAATCAAATTACTTATAGTTATAACGGCAATAATAAAACAGCAAGCCGTCTTAGCTCAGAGGTAGAGCGCATGGCTTTTAACCATGTGGTCGTGGGTTCGATCCCCACAGACGGCGTTGACAAAAATAAAAGTGATAAATCAATAAATAATAAATATTTTTTAAAAAGAGCTTACTTGTGTAAATATCTTCATACAAATCCATTGAAACTGCATCAAAACTTTTTTTTTTTGGTACGTAGAGAGTTTTGAGGATGTTTGTCTAGTACGATAATTGGTGATGATGATGAAGTTTTATTGTTAAATTGATGTTCCAGCTTTTAAGCTATGAATATTAAATTTTTGTTTAATTTCCTGATTTCCCTACAGTATTTCTGTTATGATTATGCATGGATTCATTTAGGAATAAATTTTTTCTTATGATTAAATGGAGAATGTGGCAAGAAAAGCCAATCAAACACTGAGGAATACTTTGGCTCGCTAAGCTATATATGTGCTTATTAATATTATCATTGTTTTTGAGTTCGAGTGGATATTGTCTGAGGAAAAAAAAAAAAAAACTTCATTTTGCTTTCTGCAAGTCCCTAGTTATTGCAGGTTTAATTTTACACTACATTATATCAAATTAGGTTATGGTTGATTTGGACTGTTGAATTCAGCAACCATATTTTGATATTGGTTAATTTAAGTAATAGAAATTGGAATTTTGACAATTAAAATTCTCTTTATTTATATTAGTATTAAACCAAATGATTTTCAGGTGAATAAAAATTTTATTTAACACTTGTGATTATACACAAAATAGTAAATATTTATTATTATTATTATCATTATTATTATTATTGTTGTTGATGGTGGTGGTGGTTGTTGTTGTTATACATAAAAAAAATAATTATAATTTGCAACACATATGTTTATTTTATTTTATAAAAATTTTAATATTTTTAATAATAATCTATCAAATATATCAAAACTCTTCTTTTAAAAAATCACTTTATTCAACTTATGATGTTCTTTTTTAAAAAATAAATTATTTTATTGAATATTTTTATTTAATAAATAGTACTAATTATAAATTATTATAATAATATATCGTATATATATACATATGTTTTTATTAAACTTATTTTTTAGTAAATGTATTTTCTTATCTTATTGCAGACATACAAAATTTTAGAACCCACTAAATATTTTTTTGGGTTTTTCCTCGTTGGATTACCTAAGTTACTTGATGATTAATATAAAATAAATTACGTAATCAAATAAAGAATTTTTGATATGTCAACAAGATACAATTATGTTAAAAAAAAAAAAATACAATTGCCAAATAAAAAGAAAATGCAAAGGATATATTATTCTCCATATATGATAAAAGATAAAAGAAATATATGGAAGATATATATATATATATATATATATATATAAAATTTTCCAACAAAAAATATATACCATACAAGCACTTCCTCAAATTCTCTATAAATAGGAGTGTTTGTGTTTCATTAGGGGAAAAAAAAAAGATTGAAGAGAGTTAAGACATCAAAACTCTGCTACCAAAGCACTAAAGAAGCTCTGCAGATTTCTCTCCAAGCAACAAGACTAAAAATTCAAAATTAATTCAAGGATCTCCAAAAGGCTACTTCAAAGCTCGTGATTGATTCAATGTGCCTTCTTCATCAAATTGAAGAGGTTTTCTTTAACAAATTAAAGAACAAGCCTTTCGCACCCTTAATTCATCATCAACGAAGGAAAGCATCAAATGATTTAATTTCTACACTTGTAAAGATTGACATTAGAGACAAATTTCTAGCACGCCCAGTGGGACATCTCTACGTTTCATCTCTTTCCTCCACAAATTATCTAAAAGTTCAAAAGTCAAGATCTATGGCCTTAACAAACAATAATCGTCGATCCAAAACACCCACCCACTTAACCGTATGAGGCACTACTGAAGCTAGCCCAAAAGTCATCATCAAAGAAAGGTTGATCGAGGACATTCATGCATGCACTCTTCCTCTGCTTCAAAGTATGTTCATCTCTCCACCATCAATTGAAGAAGTGGTGACTCCTGCTCAATCTCTATAAAAAATGAAGGAGAATTTTGATTCATCCATGAACAACAATGTCACTTTTGGTGACGATACGTTAAACTCTCCAAATGACTCTTCTGATGTCATGATGATGAACATTACCTCTTTGGAGGAGCAAGTAGCCAAGATGAGCAAGATAGATCTTGGAAGCCCTTACTGACTCAACCAAATGAAGAAATTGCCTTTTTGATGAAAAAAGTTAATGGTTTAACTGAAAAGGGAGTTGTGGTTATTGATGATTCACAAAAAAAGAATAAAGAAGTTTTGCAAATCCTTGTTACTGCTATTGGTTCCACTTCCGGCGTAGCATTAAAGTCTGCTTAAGTGCTTAATAATGGATCTATAACCATAGATCAATTAAAGGGCTTTGTCAAGGAAGTTGTCAAAGGTCAAGTGGAAAGTATTAACCAACCTATATACATGTATGCCAAGCCATATTCCAAAGGATTGATTTGATGAATATGCCTACCAATTATCAACCTTGAAAGTTTTAGTAATTTGATGGAAAAGGTAATCCTAGGCAACATGTTGCTCACTTTATAGAAACCTGCAACAATGTCATCACCTATAGTGATCTGATGGTCAAAAAATTCATTCGATCCTTGAAGGCAAATGCTTTTGATTGGTATACTGACTTAGAGCTAGGTTCCATTGATAGTTGGGAATAATTGGAGTGTGAGTTTCTCAACTGCTTCTACAACACTCATCGCATTATTAGCATGATAGAGCTTATGAGTACATATGAATGGAAGGATGAACCTGTCATTGACTATATTAACCAATGGAGGAATCTGAGTCTTAACTGTAAAAATTGTCTTTCTAAAGCCTCTGATTTGGAGATGTGCACTAAAAGGGATGAATTAGAGACTATGCTATATTCTTCACAGTATTAAGCCAAAGACATTTGAAGAGTTAGCTAATCATGCTCATGATATGGAACTTAGCATTATTAATGCTAAGAACACAAGCCTTCTCGATGGAGGATCCAAACAAAGGGAAAGAAAAATAAGGCGCTCATAAAAGGGGCAAACCCTCCACCAAGTTTGAGAGCAAGCAATCCATGACTATTAGTGCAAAGCCTTTAAAATTCTCATCCAAAGCTAAGAAGAAGCAAGAAGGTAAATCCAACACTGCTCTGAGTCAAGGAATTAAAAAAGTACTTTAAAAGAGAGGCAAAAAAAGGAGTACCCTTTTCCTGATGCTAGTGTCCCTCAAATATTAGATGACTTGCTTGAAGCCAATCTCATTCAACTACCTGATATGAAGTGCCCGAATATGATAAGGTGAATGATCCAAATTACTGTAAGTATCATCGATTAATTAGTCATTCTTTTCAAAAAGTGTTTTGTTTTAAAGGATAAAATTATGTAGTTGCATGAGAATGGGGAAGTTATTTTTGATGAAGAAGTTTCCACCTTCAATATAACTTTGATTATTGTTCACTATTCCATAACTATGAAGTTTGGAAGTTTCAAGCCCATTGATGTTTCAGTGCACCTTATTGATGGCCAGATTGTGCCTTAATCCATGCAAGTTATTGTGTAAGAACTCTCTCATTCGACTGGGGGCATTAAATATTAAGATGTGGGAGCTAAAGATTATTCTGATGAAGGATGAACTCATGTTACTCGAAAGAGGGGAAGAAAGAGGAACACGCCCACACCAAAGCCCACTCTTAATAGAGTTAAAGTCGTAAAAGGGCCTGTTCAGAAGTCAGTTGCTCCAAAAGTAATAAAGAAAAGGATGTCGTTGTGTAAGGTAGAGGATGAGATTATAAAAAAACCAACAAAACCTATGACCCTTAAGGAGTTTTTTCCAAAGGAATTCTCGGACCACGTTGATGATGTCATTACTTGCTACTACCTCAATGAAGATTTAAATTACTATGAAGATGTAGAGGAAGAAAAACTCAAGTCCAAGAAGTTTATGAAAAAATTGAGTCTAAGAAGTTTACTTGCAATCTGTGTATAGCAAAAATATGTTTCATTGATGAATATTTATTACTTGGGTCAAAACTTCATAATCGTCCACTCTTTGTTTAAGGCTACGTTGATGAACAAAAGGTTAATAGAATTCTCATAGATGATGGATCTATTGTGAAAATATTACAACAAAAGACCTTAAAAGACTTAGGAATACCCATGGATGAGCTTATAAAGAGTCGCTTGACAATTTAGGGGTTCAACCAAGGAGGGTAAAGAACTTTAGGCAAAATTTGGTTGTCATTGCTTATGCATGAATTCAGGTCAGATGCTTTACTTCATTTGATTGATGCTAGGACCACTTATAAACTATTACTTGAAAGGCTGTGGATACATGAGAATATTGTTGTCATATCTACACTTCACCAATACTTTAAGTATTGCCAAAACAGATAACTCTAAACCCTTTACCATGGTAGAGTCATATTTCGTTAATACAAAGTTCTATGATGATTCAATAGTGTGTAAAAAGAAATTATGTGACTCAAAAAAAGCCATTATACAAGAAGAAACTACCAAAAATGAGGTTTTTATAAGTGAGGCCCCTCAGCTTGTTGGTAGATCTCTTGAAACACTAAAAAAGGGCGTAGCACTAAGTTTAAATATAGATGAAGAAGGGATCGTAAAGAGTTTGTAGAATTTGAATTTACCAGTTATGAGTCTTGCATCTCTAAATGTTCATAAACCTCCATTTTAAGGATTCACAAAGCCATCCCAAAGCCCTATAGTAAAACATGGTATTTTGTCGACAAGAAGAACTAATGACTTTGGCCCAAATGCTTACAATCTATTATCTAAAGCTGCCTATAGCCAGGAAAAATGTCCAAGTTAGAAGAGAGATAGTGGTAAGTTTTGAGCCAACCAAATAAAATACTAAGAAGCCTCGATTGGTGTGAAAAGAGAAGAATTAACTTGTGTCATATAAATCTAGTCTGAGGTATAGTTCAGCTAACCCACTACTCCTAAAGATTCATAAAGAGACTTCACAATATATAACTTTTAAAGAAATTGAAGAGGAGCATGAGCATGGAGCTCCCAATAAGAGGACTTCAATTTTTGATCACCTTAGTAACCCTGATAATCATGTCTCAGTATTTGATAGGATTGGTAGTTAAAGACTTAAAGATGTACAAGTACCCAAGAACTTTGTGCGTGCAAGATTGGAGCATCAATCTTGAAAAGGAAGAAGTTAAAGGTGAAGAAAGAACACGTTGTTGAGATTGATTCAAAAGACATACGTAGGAAGTTTTCTTCTAGAATGAAGAGGTGCACTAAATGGATGTTGTCTACTGACTAGGAATTAAAAGGTAGACAACAAACAATAGTTATCACTGGTCAAGAACCATACCCAATTGGTAGGGATAATGAAGAGATGAATGTAGCAGTCAATCATATCACTATGGAAGAGCTGGAGTAAGATGATGAATTCATGATTGAGGAAGGTGTCGAATATGCTCCCCTTACCTTCAAAAAAGGGAATAAAGTTGCAGTTGATGACTTGAAAGAGGTTAACCTTAGAACTCTTGAAGATGCTTATCCAACATTCTTGACTGCAAACTTGACACCTGAAAAAATGTAGGATCATGTTAAACTTCTTTTAGAGTATCGTGATGTCTTTGTATGGACATATATAGAAATTCCAGGGCTTGACCCAAAAAATAGCTATTCATTATTTGACTGTACGAAAAGGAGTTAAGGCGATAAAGTAGGCTCAATGACGTTTTCATCCTAAATTGATACCACAAATAGAGAATGAAGTTAATAAACTAATTGATGTATAATTTATCAAGAAAGTTTAATGCCCTACCTAGATTTCTAACATTGTGCTTATAAGAAAGATGAATGGGCAAATTCATGTTTATGTTAACTTTAGAATCTAAATAACACTTGCCCTAAAGATGATTTTCCACTACTAATTCCAGAGATCATGATAGATGCTACAACAGGTTATGAAGTCCAATCATTTCTGGATGTTCATCCGTGTATAACCAAATCCCAATAGCAAAAGAAGATTAAGCATAAACTACATTTCATACTCCAAAAGGGATATACTAGTACATGGTTATGCCTTTTGATTTAAAGAACGCAAGTGCAACTTACTAGCAGGAAATGCAAAAGATCTTTGATGACATGTTGCATAAAAATGTAGAGTGTTATATTGATGATTTGGTGGTCAAAACAAAAAAGAAAAAAGATCATCTCAAGGACTTGCACATGGTTTTTGAGCAGTTAAGAAAGTATCAATTGAAGATGAATTCATTAAAATGTGCTTTTGGAGTTTTAGCAAGCAAATTCCTAGGGTTCATCATATAACATTGAGGAAGTGAGATATATTAATCCAAAATTGATGCTATTTTGAAGTTGCCCATGCCAAAAAATATGCATGAACTCAATAGCTTGTAAGGGAAATTAGCATACATTCAGTGGTTCATATCCAATCTAACTGGTGGATGTCAACTATTTCATAGGTTGATGAAAAAGGATGTCCCTTTCATTTGGGATCAAGCTTGTCACAATGTTTTTTAGAACATAAAGAAGTACTTTGATTCTATATACTTGGTAAGCCCTCTAGTCTTGCAAACCCCAGTTCTAGGTTGTCCTCTAATTCTATATACTATGGCTTAAGACCACTCCTTAAAAGTTTTGCTAGCACAAGAAAATAATGAAAACAAGGAATGTGCACGTTATTACCTTAGTAGAACTCTAAGCAGGGCTGAGTTGAATTATTTTCCAATTGAGAAGATATGTTTGGTGCTGATATTTGCCATTAAAAAGCTTAAACATTATCTATAAACTTATCAAATCATATAGATTTCCAGAGCTGATCCAATTAAGTACATAATGCCTAAACCGATGCTAATTTTGACATAAGCTTTGTTTCTTAAAAGGCAGTAAAAGGTTAAGCACTCACTAATTTTTTAGCTAATCATCCAATTTCAGATGATTGGTAATTTTTTGATGACCTACCAATAAAAAAGGTTTGTTCATTGAAGGATCACATTGGAAGATGCATTTCGATGGGGCTACTTAAGAGGATGGTGTCGGGGCTAGAGTTATATTTGTCTCGCCAGAGGGGATGTGCTTTTATATGCCTTCAATCTCATTGAATATTGCTCAAATAATGTAGTTGAATACCAATCGCTCATATTAAGTCTTGAAATGGCAACAAACATAGGCATAAGTCATCTTAAAGTGTTTGGGTGTTTTTAAATTAGTGATCGATCAACTTCTTTTGGCTTATGATGTAAAAAAGCCTGAATTAGTCCCTTACTTTCAACATACGGCCAAAAAACTCAAAAATTTTAATGATATAAGCACCAAACATGTGCCAATAAAAGAAAATAAGTAGGTAGATGCTCTAATTAACCTTGCAACAACCTTAGCTCTTTTAGATATAAAGGGTAGAATTCCTATTTATAGAAAATGGGTAGTGCCAACTTGTGTGCCATTGATTAATGATGACTATGAGTAAGTGGGCCATATTTCTATCTTTGAAGTAGAGAAGGAAGATTGGTGCTAACGTTTGATAGACTAACTAAATCATGGAAAGTTGCCAAATAAAGCTCAACATAAGGCAAAAATCAAGAGGCGAGCACTTCGTTTTATTATTTATAAGGACACCTTATATCGTCATTCTTTTAAAAATGTATGGTTATGTTGCTTGGGTGAGGAAGAAGCAACTAAAGCATCAGAAGAAGCACACTTGGGGTGTGTGTGGGGTCCATTAGCCCATGCCTAAATTGCATTTTTATATTAAGAGGATGGGATACCACTGGCCAACAATGGTGAAAGATTATTTAGAATATGTCAAAAAGTGTAAATATTGTTAGTTCCATGCCAATATAATTCACCAGCCTTTTGAGGTGCTTCATCCAACTGTTGCTTTTCGGCCTTTTGATGCTTGGAGATTGGATGTAGTTGGTCCTTTACCTAAAAGTTCAAAAGGACATCTTTATATCTTAGTTATAATTAATTACTTTTCCAAATAGGCTGAAGTTGTCATGCTTAAAGAAGTAAAAAAGGAAACAGTGATGGAATTCACAAAAAAACTACATCATTTTTCGCTATGGAGTGCCTCACTACATTATCATTGATAACAGGAATGAACGATTTCTGTAACAAAGTAATAAATAAGTTATGGAGTATAAGTTTAAACAATATAACTCTTCCATCTATCATGCATCAGCTAATGGTCTTGCTAAAGCATTCAATAAAACTTTGTCCAATTTATTGAAGAAGATCGTGAGTCATATAAGAAAGGATTGGCATGAAAGACTAGAGGAGGCTCTATGCAATTATCAAACTACGCATTGGACAATAATGGGGGCAACTCCATTGTCACTTGTGTATGGCTCTGAAGCTGTACTGCCATTGGAATGCCAAGTCCTTTCCTTGAGGATTGCCATTCAAGAAGGTCTTTCCAATGAAGACAATGTGCGCCTATGCCTTGAAGAATTATAAACTCTAGATGAAAGAAGGCTTGAAGCACATCAAAGACTAGAGTGTTACAAGGCCCGGATGACCAAAACCTTTAATAAGAAGGTGCGTTCTTGCTCTTTTCAATCTGGTGATATATTCCTTGCAATTAAAAAGACCAATTAATCTCTCACGGTGTATGGGAAATAAGTTCATTTCCAACTGGGATGGTCTTATGTTAATTAGGAAGTTTACTCCGTGTGAGTTAAAATTATGAATGGCATAAAAAATAAAAAAGTTGTAATCCTCTTGAACTATGTTTTGACTTAAATTTTCATAAGAAAGTACGTAGGTAGCTTAGTTTTATGCTAAGTCTAGTTATATAAATAAAAAAAATTTGTGATCCTTTTGAACTACGTTTTGACTTTATCTTTCGTAAGAAATTACGTAGGCAGCTTGGTTTTATGGCAAGTCTAGTTACATAAATAAAAAAAATTTCCTTTTGAACTACCTTTTGATTTAATCTTTTACAAGAAAATACGTAGGCAACTTAGTTGCATGCAAAGAAGATTATAAGTCATTGTGCAATAGCAAAGGAATTAACAAAAGAATTTAAAAAGAAAGGGAAGCTCATATTTTATTCCATTCAACAGATAATGTTATGGAGCAGCCTACACACCATGAAGATGAGCATGATCAAGAAGGCAAGGATCAAGTTCAAGAAGTTTCTAGTCCGATTAGCATGCCTAAAGGACCTATAACAAGGTCTCAATCTAAGAAGCTGCAACAAGCCTTA
>CATIWM010368832.1:0-15950 GCA_949671775.1 Mallotus repandus
ATGAGTAAATAAAGCGAAAAAGTTAATCAAATAAATAATAAAAAATAGAAAAAGAAACGAAAAGAAAGGAACAAAACAACTGTAGACCAAAAGATAGACCAAAAGAGGAACGAAAAGAATGAAGTAAACAGTGAATGAAACACTGATAGTTATATTTCCGGTGGGAAATTGATTATTCCAATAGAAAACAAACAAATATGAAATAAATGATTAATAAAAATTAATAATCGATATAATAATTTATATTCTTGTTCTTGAATTATGCAGTTCTTTTCACATGTTCACATAATTTCATGTAGTAAAAATAAAAATTAGTCAGTGAATAATTAAAAAATAATAAATAAAAATCAAATAAAAATAAAATCAAAATCAAAATAAAAAGAAGAAGGAGATGAAGATTTGAGAATGTGATGCAATATTGATTCTCCTCATAAGGAGACCATAATTGATGAAAGTCTGTGACTTTGTTGTTTTTGTTTTGTCTGTGATTTTTAGACTATTTTTTGATCTGATTCACAGGTTAGGAATAAAATAAAAAGAACGTCGAAAAGGTTGAGAAAAATCCAGGAGCCTCCCCCTGAAATAGGTTTTTTACTTATTTATAAAAGACACACCATGTAATCCTAAGTTGCTTACGAGATAAAAATAAAATGTAACAAATTATTTTTATTATTTATTTAATAAAAAATAAATTTATCTAATAAAACAAAAATAACGACCAATCAAAGATAAGGATAAAATAAATAAATAAATAAATAAAATTACAGAGTGCCTTTTCCCGGTTGGAAATGTGGATTTCCGATCGGAAATTTATATTCATGATTAGGAAAGCACAAAAAAATGGCAAAGTGGTCATTTGATTGTTTTTAGCCAATCTAGTATCATTTTGGTACTGTTCAAGCAAAAGAAAACATGATTTGGGCCAACTTCGACCCTTTTATTTTTTATTTTTTTTTGCTTTTGAATTTTTCTTCTTTTTTTTTAAATTTATTTTTGAAAATTTATTAAAAAATAAATAAAATAAATAAAATTTAAAATAAGTCTTAAAAATAATTTACAATTTAGTTCAAAACTGATAAATTAGATCCAATAAATATAATTTTATAGTCTATTTTCATCATCGGGTCCTCTATCGCATCCATGCTTTAGTCATTCCGAAATTGGGTGCTTACACATATTAATTGCATTTTTATTATTTTCATTTTCCTATTGATAAATTTATTATTCTTATCATAAAATCCACATTTTAATGGTGAAAATAATATTTTTATCACCACTTTTGTTATTTTACTTGCATTATTATCCTTGTCATTTTTATTATTTCCTTTGATAAATTTATTATTTTTATCATAAAGTTCACATTTTTATGATGAGAATAATATCTTTATCACTTTTATTATTTTATTTGCACTTTTCCATTTTAATTTCCTAATATTTGTTTCATCATAAATATTTTATTTTTATAATAAAAATGATGACTTCACACCAAAGTACCCAAATTTCTAAAATCTTGCATCATGCATTCTCTCCATTTGTCCTTATTAGATCAAGTGGATAAATCAAGAATTTAACTTGATTGTGGACACTCATGCTAAAAGAATAGAATTGTAAACTATCAAATAAAACTCTCTTGTCTCTTGGTAAACATACTGAATGTCAATGAAAGGAGCATGAACTTGGATCCCTTCTGTTAACTATAGTCCATAAGCTCACGGGCGCGCACAAGCTATAGATGCCACTTGTGACTCAATAATTAGGCCTTTCATTGACATTGTGTAGTTATCGAGTGCAGTTGGGTATTACTCCCTAGTTTACCTTTTGAGTCTGATCATCATGAATTGAAACAGCTAGTCTGAGAGTGGAACCATAGTCGCTTGATGGCTATGATTTGAAAACCTACTTAGGATAGAATTCTCTATAGTATAGAGTGATAAGGTAGGAGCAATTGCGTGTGTTTGGTTAATTCATTTTGCAGGTTTTACACTAACCCTATTTATTTGTTTTATTTTATTTTCTTCCCTTATGCACACACACAGACACGTAGGACATTTCGTCATGTGTTAACCCATAATCTTCTTGCAACCATTTTGCATTACTATGTTAGCAAGGTTATAACTGTTACACCATGAATACACACTAACCCTCATATTTTGCAAAATTCATTACATCACACATGCATGCATCATTCCTTTATCATTCTAACATGCATACTTGTGCAAAAACATAGCTCCTCAAAAGCCTCATAGGCTTAAGGCTACTAAGCACAATAATACTAGTCCCGTTATTCCTATGACTGATCCAACTCAAGAGATAATGGCTCAAAACACAAAAGTACATATAAAAGATGCTCTCAAGAAACTGATGAGCAATGAGACTCTATTTGACTTTCTCAGGAAAGTGATGAAAGCTACAATAGAGCAGATGTTATGTGAGAAAAAAGAACAGGGAGAAGCTTTCGAGTCAGTTAATGCGAAGATTGATAGAGGGAAAGGCATAGTGCCCACTCCAAGTTTATTCATTAAGGATGATGAGTATTACCAGGCTATAAGAGTGACACTCGCTCAACCACCTACCAAACCAGTCAATCTAACTAAGTTTAAGCCATTAGAGGAGGTCAAGATATTGGCTAACAAGATGGCTCAGCTCGAGTTCTTGCTTATAGAGAAGAGTGCCATAAGAAGCTATGACTACACTGATGTTTCACTACTTAAAGATGAATCTCTACCTGAAGATTTCAAACTCTCAAACTTCACTAAGTTCAATGGTAATGGAGATCCTCGATTCTACTTAAGGCAGTATGCTACTTTCATGGCTTCTACAAAGTTGAATGAATCTTAAATCGTAAAGTTTTTCTTTAATTCACTGGAAGAAGGGCCAAGAGCATGGTTCTTTCATCTAAAGGATGAGATCAATAATGACTAGATGCTCCTCACACAAAAATTCATCAAGCAATATGAATATAACACTCAGCTAGATGTCACGAGGCATAACTTGAAAACCACAAGGCTGAAAAGCTGTGAGAGTTTCTCAAACTACATTACTCGATGGAGAGGAAAACCTGCCTTGATGAAGGATAGATCTCCAAAGCATGAAAAAATAGAGATGGTAATCAAAGATGCCCTGCCTTATTTTTGTAAATAGATGTTATTCGTCCACTACCCTACCTTCAAAGCACTTTACTAAATCGGCATCAAAATTGAAGATGAAGATAGCTTTTAACTTAAAAATCCCTACTAAAAACCAACACAGCCTACTCAAAACACCTGCTCCACCGAAACAAACCTAATTGTAAATGCCCTAAGAAATTGTAGATACTCAAACTTCAACCTACCTTTATCCAAAGACTTCAGTAAAAAGGCCTCCTCAAACTCCTTGAGCCCAATCCTCTACCAAACCCATTACTATCTTATATTAATCCCAACCTCTATTGCCATTTCCATCAAATACCTGGCCACACAACTGACGATTGATATGTCCTAAATGATCGAATCTAAGACCTTATAGACTCTGAAAAGATAAAAGACCCCAAAAAATAGCCCAATGACAAGACCAACCCTTCACCTAACTACAAGAACATGCCACCACCAGCATCTTATACCATCTCCTTGTGGCTACGCAAGTCCTTTGTTAAGAACTCCATTAAAGATATTCCGGAGAATGAGACGGAGAAATTTGAAAGGGAAGAAAGAATGCTTTTGGCAATATTGGAAGCATACTTTATGAGCTTTGTCTACGATTTAAGTGATGATGAAATGAATCTTTCAACCTTGTAGTACATATCTATGCTTCCTACTTGCATGCCCCACATGATGATGCAAAGACAACTAAGTCAAATAGTGGTAAGGAGAGTTGGGGAAGTCATCGATGATAAAGGACCAGTTGAATTTGAAAAGGAAAGAGAACTAAAGGAAAAGGAAAAGTTTTGGGACTTGTTGGGACAACCATCTAGAAAGTTCAATTTCAAGGTGAAATATACTGCTCCTCCTTTAGCTACTCATAAAAAGGAAGACATTATACCCTTTTGATGGGGAGATGAATTTGATGAAGAAGATGGGATTGCTACCACCTGGCTGTTGAATGCACCATGTGTAATTAGAATCAATATGACTCCGATGAAGAACCATTAGTTAATCATGTGACTAGAAGTAGGAGAGTGTATCAGCCTATTGAAAAAGACATGGTAAAAGGGAAAAAAGTTTCCATAAAAGAGAGTGAACCCACCGCTCAAGTAGAAGAGGATTTAATCTTAAAGCAGCTCAGAAAAACCCAAGCATAAGTTAGTATTTGGGACCTCTTGAGGACATCGGAGAAACACCAGAATGCTTTGGCTCACGCTTTGGATGATACAAAGATCTCTTCGGACACTACTCCCAAGGATATGATAGCTTTACTACTTCTAAAACCCAATAGTGTTGTTTCCTTCTCTGATAGTGATATTCCACTAGAAGGGAAAGTTCATAACATGCCTCTATTCATCCAAGTGGTCATGAGAGCTAAGAAGACATCATGCGTCATAGTTGATGATGGGTTGACCTTCAATGTCTACCCACTTAGGCTACTCTGTAAGTTTGGGATACTGGTTGAAGAGCCTGAAGCATCCAACTTGATAATCAAGGCTTATGATGACTCCAAAAAGTAAGTAGTAGGAACTTTTAAGGAGACTGTCACTATGGGAGAGATTGAGTCTGTTGTGGAATTTACAATGTTGGATATCCTGCCTACATTTACTCTACTATTAGGAAGACCTTGGTTCTATCCACTCGGAGGAGTACCATCCATTTTACATCAAAAAATCAAGTTCCCACTTGATGGAAAGGTAACCACTATTGAAGCTGAAACTAACATTCTGGTTGTATGCATGAATGTAACCCCTTTAGCCTTTCAAGTATCAGTGATCAATGAAGGCTGGGCCAGTCTAAAGGTGACAGCCATGATGAAGAAAATGAGTTATGAACCTGGAATTGGGCTCAAAAGAAGAAGAATAGGATCTTAAAATTGCCAGACTTCAAGGGATAGACTAGTAAATAAGGACTGGGGTATGATCTAACCGCAGACAAGGGAAAAAAGACTACTTTCATTCTCGAAGGCCTCTCCAAGTATCAAGGTCAACCTAAGGAATAGGAATGTAATGGGATCAAGAAGCCAGGTTTTGAGATCTTTACTGATGTGATCAACAGTATGGGGAAATGACAGAATCAGAGTGAAGAAAAAGGAATCATTTTTGTTACTAAGATTGAACAGGTTTTGCAGAATATGAGGTTGGAAACCAAAGCTCCTAGCTATGCCAACATCATAGCTCTCATCAAGTCCAATATAGAGGATGTCCTATTTGATGATTCACCTACTCCTGATGATATTTGTATTGCTAATCTGTTTGAATCTTTTGATGTACCGAACTCTAAGGATGGTGCAATGAAATCTAATTTTGCTTACTTGTGTGATGTGTCTTATGATAATGATGAGCATTTCATTGAACCTTACATGGGCATATTTGACATTCATTCCATTAACACTGGACCATTTAACATGGGCAGAGATGAAGATCCTCGCATATTGCATATCTCAAAAGATGTTACCCCTGAGGAACGGAGAGAATTAGAAAAAATATTAACAAAATACTTAAAAATATTCGCTTGGACATACGACGACAAGCCTGGCATCGACAGGGACATTGCTCAGCATTACATCCCAACTAAAGAAGGACACAAGCCCATGAAACAAAAATTATGAAGGTTGAGACCAGAATAGGCACAGTTGGTAAAAGAGGATATAGAGAAAAAAATCAAGGCTAAGTTCCTAGAAGTGGTGGACTATCCAGAATGGCTGGCTAATGTGGTTCCAGTACTTAAAAAGGGTGGGAAAATAAGGATTTGTGTAGATTACAGGGATCTAAACAAAGCATGCCCAAAAGACAATTTTCCTCTACCCCACATAGATGTTTTGATTGATAATGTTGTCGTATGTGCTATGTACTCCTTTATGGACGAGTTTTTAGGATAAAACCAAATTCTCATGGCAATTATTGACAAAGCTAAGATCGCCTTAATAATTGAATTGGGAATGTATTCCTAGAGAGTAATGCTTTTCGGTTTAAAGAACATAGGTGCAAACTATTAGAGGATGGCTACAGTAATGTTTCATGACATGATACACTAGGAGGTAGAAGTTTATGTTGATGACATGATGGTAAAGTTGAAGACTCGGGAAGAACATTTAGTCATATTAGAAAAATTCTTAAGAGGGTAGACAAGTATGGTATAAGGTTGAACCCTAAGAAGTGTGTATTCAGTGTAACTTCAGGGAAGATGCTAAGGCATATAGTTAGTCAGAGAGGAATTGAAGTTGATCCATATAAGGTAAAAGCAATCTGGGAAATGCCGACACCAAAGACTGAGAAAGAGATCCGTGGACTCCTGGGGAAGTTACAATTTATCAGTAGGTTTATAGCTAGATTGATCGAGGTATGTGAATCGATATTCAAGTTGCTAAAAAAAGATTGGCTTGTGGTTTGGAATGAATAGTGCTAGATTACATTTGATAGGATCACGGACTATCTCATGAATCCACCAATTCTGAGACCCCGAGAAATGGGAAAGCCCCTAATTCTATACCTAGCAATTGAAGGGAGGACAATAGGAGCTATGCTAACTCAAGAAGGAGAAGCACGAGCTGAACACGCAATCTACTACTTAAGCAAGAAGATGCTACCTTATGAGAAGAAGTGCAGTAAGGTTGAGCAGATCTATTTGGCAATGGTTTGGGCCATGAGAAAGCTGAGGCATTACTTTCAGTCTTACAAGATTCAAGCAGTCTCAAAGTTAGATCCAATGAAATACCTGTTTGAAGCACCCTCACTGGTTAGGAAACTAGCCAAGTGGCTAGTGTTATTGACAAAATTTAGTGTTGAGTATCTGACTAAGAAGGCAGTTAAAGAAAGAGCAGTAGCCGAGTTTTTAGCACTAAACCCTATTTGTAGATGATTAAGAGATAGAATTTGAATTCCCAGATGATCTTACCACAATGATTGAGATTCAAGGATGGCGCATGTACTTTGACAGAGCAGTAAATCAGTTCAGAGTAGGAATAAGAGTAATTCTGCTAGCTCTAGAGAATGAAGTGATCCCTATAGCAAAGAAGCTAGCGTTTTGAGTTACGAATAATGAAGCAGAATATGAAGCGTGTATGATGGGGATGGAAGCACTAATGGCCCTGAAAATTACAGAAGTAGAAATATTTGATGACTCAATGCTGGTAATCAATAAAGCCAATGATGAATGGGATATGAAAGAGCCATATTTGAAGCTATATTTAGAGCATTTGCAGTAGTTGGGACAGTCATTTCAGAAATGAAGGTTTATTCACTTGCCAAAAAACCACAATCAGATGGCGGAAGCCTTAACATCATTAGCATCAGTTTGGGATAGACCGACAACCATGCCTATAAAGCCTTTAGTGTCACTGAAGTCAAATCAATCGTGTTACAAGAATATAAGGGTAATGGAAGTGAGAGTGGATCAAAAGCCTTCATTTTATGACATTAAGCAGTATTTGGACAAGCGTGAATACCCGACAGATACAAGTGAGAGAGATAAAATAGTCATTACAAAGCTATCAACAAAATCCACCTTCCATCAAGGTGTCATGTACAAGAGGACTTCAGATGGGATACATTTGCACCGTTTGGCTGAGAATGAGTCAAGGAAGGTAATAACAGATTTTCACAAAAGAGTTTATGGTCTGCATATGAATGGTACAATGCTAGCTAAAAAGATAATGAGACAAGGGTTCTTCTGGATGACAATGGTTGAGGATTGTGTTAAATTCACCAAGAGATGTCCCAAGTGTCAGATTCATAGGGACGTCAAATATTTGCCTCACTCAGAATTACATACCATGTCCTCTCCTTGGCCATTCTTAGTTTGGGGACTCGACATCATAGGAGAGATTCATCCTACAGCCTCTAATGGACATAAATACATCCTAGTCGCAATTAATTACTTCACAAAATGGGTAGAAGCTGAATCTTACAGCAAGTTGGGGGCAAACCAGGTAGCCAAGTTCTTGGAGAAGAATCTATTTTGTATGTATAGAACTCCTCACCATATGATATCAGACAATGAGGTACAATTTCAAGGAGAAATACAAGCAGTGCTTAAAAGGTATAAGATAAAGCACTATAAATCATCGTCTTATAGACCGCAAGCTAACGGAGCTGTAGAAACAATGAGCAAGAACATCAAAAAGATACTCTAAAACATGATTGAAATTCACCGTGATTGGGCTAACAAGTTATCGTTTGCTCTTTAGGGATATCGTACTACAGTGAGAACATCCACGGGGCAACACCTTTCTCATTAGTATACAAAACAAAAGTTGTACTTCCAATTAAAGTGGAAATAAAATCCCTCAAAGTTATAGTCGAAGCAGATTTACTCAAGGCGAAGTGGGTAGAACATAGGCTAGTGCAGTTGGATCTGATAAACAACAAAAGGTTGAAAGTAATTTATCACACTTAGCTTTCATAAATAAGAATCCAAGGGCTTTTGATAAGAGAATGAAACAACATGATATTAAGGTTGGAGACTATGTATTGAAGCAAGCTAAACAGAATCTACCAGATCTAAGAGGGAAGCTTCGACCTAATTGGGAAGGGCCCTATTTGGTTAAAACTATCCTTTTAAAAGACGTAGTCAAGCTAATGGATATTGACATGAATGAGCTCTTTGAATGGATCAATGCCAATTTTCTCAAGTGATACTATTCGTGAAAAATAAAATAAAAGAGAAAAACAGAAAAATGAGAGGTAAAATACTTAATTAGAAAACCCGAGAGGGCTAATTAAGGACAAGGGTATTGTCATTTTGAAATATTCTATATGCAATAATGCTTATGATAAATGCTATTCAGTACAAATGGAAAATATCATCAAGAATTGTACATGTTAAGAAGTAAATCCTTGAATCAATATCTATCATATTCAAAGGCAAAATTTACATCTTAGAGTTCATATCTTTCCATGATGTAATTGCATTAATTTCTATTGTAAACTCTTTCTATTTCATTGCATTTGTTATGGTGGCATGACAAGTAAATGGAAAAGAGAAAAAGAAAAAACATAATAAAAATTAGAAAGCATTGGAAGCCTTATAAATGACTAGTTAGTCAGCTATATCTCAGAAGAATCCAAAATTTTCTGTCAATACAAGTCAAAAAATAACAAGGGAAGGGGAAATCAAAACTCAACCCCATCCTCATCATTATCGTCATCGTCGTCGCTGACATCTGCAGATCCTCTCTTACTATATCAAGCATCATGCACCCGTAGCTCCTCCAACTCAGCCTACAGTCTCCGAATCACGCTCTGGTAGTAGGAACCCTCTTACTAACGAATTGACTCCTGATGATGAATAGTCTCATCCCACTTGTGTAACAACCTCACATGCTTGAGCTGCATCATAATAAAATACATGCATTAGCACATATGCATTCACAACATACATATACATGTCATTGCATAATTGGAATAGAGAAATAAGCTAAAGGGTAAAAGACTTACATGAACCTCCATAGAGTAATGGACGTAGTGACTCATCAAGCCTGAAGCACATAAGTACCAATACGTGGCTGTCTCTTGAGGAACCTATAGATAGAATAGTTAGCAAGCAGCAGGTTTAAAATATCAAAGCAATAAATGCAGACAGGAACTCACATGGGTAGCATCCTCAGGGATGAAGTCCACATGCTCAGTAGACGCAGGGACCACCTAGACTGTCACCTTGCCATGGTGGTGTGAGCGACCTTTTTTCATTTTGTTCGGAAGGTCCTGGAGGTTTGGGACTTTTTTTCAATCTCAAGGGACATGACAACTTTGTCGGATAGGACATCCATTCCATTTATGGGATAGGGACAAATGATTGGTCTCGGGGGGATGTGAGATGCTTTGTGTTTGGAGTCACCACCTGGTTTTTAGAAAACTAGGAAAAAATAAAAGGGATGGCATCGGGTCACTCAACGGGTATCGTCCCCAACAGAGATTCTAAGCCCAGGAGATCTCATGTACTTTTTGACTATTTCTCATTATGATACTCAATATATGGCTACCGCAGCAACCTATGTTCGGTAATGATAGTTGATATATGTATAAGCACATAATAATAACGAAAAGTACAAGAAATTCAGCGTAATTGTTTACAAGGCTTTCCTAGTAAATACATTCAAAAAAGGAAAAGAAGATTGTGAAAATGTAAATCTGGTCCTGATCGGGAAAATACCTGCAAGACAGAGGTTAATACAACTATGTGCAATTCTATCTATTCATCCACTCAGACAACATATAAGCACAATAAAGATAGTTGATGTATCATGAATGATTAAACAGATGCATGTAGTTCATGATCTTACAGGAATTATTATAATGCATTTCTAAATTATAAGATAAACAGTAAATAATGATGATTGCATCATTGGACCGCAATATTGAAGCTTTAGCTTAGACAAGTCAGCTTTTGTGTTCATTGAATGCATATTAATGCAAAATGATGATTTGTTATGAGCAAAACAAAGCAGAGATTATTCAATCAGCATGTAAGTTGCCAGTCTCATCATACAATCACAATAATTTCTCAACTACTGGCGGCAATAAAGTAAAATACAAGACAGTAAAGTAAATGTGCAAAAATGACTATTTGGTTCTCAGATTCGACTAAGCTTGCTTTTTTGAGTTTTTGAAGCTTTAGCTTCGCAGGATTTTCAAGCTTTCCTCATCGAGAAGTTGAAAATGATGTGTGTAATGCAAATTCGTATACCTTTAAAGCATGCTTTGACAAAGATGTGGTTAGGTTTGGTTCAAAAGCGGTCTAAAAATCCTACGAAAAAAGTAAAAGGTGGGCTAAAAGTGTATGAGTTGGGACTCATGAGTCTTTAATTTGACAGTGTTTCAGTGTGTGCATCTGCTTTTGGCTTCCTTTGGCTCTTGCCCTACTGAAATGGGAGGTAAAGACTCCTATTTATAGTGAAAAATGCCTAAAAATACATGATCAAGTGTCCCAAGGCGCGTGTGTGGGTGCTTTTGCGCGTGTGCACGTGTACCAAAGTGTGTGATCATACTTTTTATGCACAATCATGCCTTTGGTATGCGTGATCCCGCGTTCTGGCTCGTGATCATGCCCTTGGTCGCTTGATCATAAGCTCGATCACTTGATCATGTGCTCTTGCGCATGTCACGCGGCCTTCCTGGGCTCTAATCGCACTATTTTGAGGGTGTTTTTTAGGGTTTTTGGACCTCTTAAAAGGGTTTCTGATGTCTGTTTTGTCAAAATCGGCTTCCATTTTCACACGTGAGCAAGATGTGTTCGGGTGTAGTCACATGCTACTAATTTGCTCACGCGCTACTTCTCAAGATTATGCGCACTATTTTGGGGTTACTTTTAGAAGTTTTTAGGGCTTTCAGACGTGTTTTCAACATCCATTTTGTCAAAATCAACTTTTGATTTCGTGAAGTGGAACTCCAGTGTTATGAGCCGAACATCGGTCTAATGAGTTGCTTGTTTTGAGCAATGATTGCTCGAAATGAGCAACTTACCACTCTAATAATTTATAGTTCATGAAATCGGGGTGCAACTTAATGATTTGGAGGTTGATTTTATGCTCTGAAGGCTTGTTTATGTTTTTTTAGTCTCACGACACGCTTCAGAGGCAGTGCAAATAAACAAACATTTGTCATATTCAGAGAGATGTTTTCATCACTGGATCTTTTTAAGGACAACTAAAATTTGATGTATGACAGTTGCTCCCTGCTTCACGTGTGTTGTATAGTCCTCTAGTCCTGATATCAAAATGCATGAAGCAATGTAGAGATGCAAAAACCAATTTTGGGAAGTGGTACTTACCTGATGGTGTGCCGTTTGGTCTTTTGACGTTAGGCTCATCGTTGTTAATGTTGTTTCCTTTGGTTGGCGGAGTCGTCGCTTATTTGTGTGCTTTTGTAATCCCCTAAGGTGAGGTGAGATAATGCTTTCATAACCTCCTTAAGTGTCAAGCAAATGAAAGTGCAACTATAATTTACTGAGGTGTCAAACAGATGAAGATGCTACTATTACTTTCTGAGGTGTTAAGGAAATGAGAATGCTACTAAGCAGGTGAAATGCTTCTAAGCAGATAGAATGCTACTAAGCAGATGAGATCCTTCTAAGCAGATGGAATGCTTCTAAGTAGATGGATGCTTCTAAGCATATGAAATGCTTCTATGCAGATGAAATGCATCTAAGCAGATGGAATGCTACTAAGCAGGTGAAATTCTTCTAAGCAGATAGAATGCTACTAAGCAGATGAGATCCTTCTAAGCAGATGGAATGCTTCTAAGCATATGAAATGCTTCTATGCAGATGAAATGCATCTAAGCATATGGAATGCTACTAAGCAGATGAAATGCTAATAAGCAGATAAAATGCCACTAAGTAGATGAAATGCTACTAAGCATATGAAATGCTTCTAAGTAGATGGAATGCTTCTAAGTAGATGGAATGCTTCTAAGCAGATGGAATGCTACTAAGCAGATGAAATGCTACTAAGCAGATAAAATGCTTCTTAGCAGAGAAAGATGCTACTGAGCAGTGATGATGTCATCATTTATCATGTTTCGAGTGTGATTTTGTGATGTGATGATGTGTTAATTGCAGATGCGATATGCTAATGTCATTAGTGCTTCATCTTTCTTTTTTGATGAATAATGATATAACTTGCTGAGACAATGATGTCAGATGCAGTGTCCTAAAACACATAATGCTTGTGTTTGTGAGATTCATGCACATTTTTTGTGCGTCCTTTTTGTAAAATGCAAGTTTGGGACCTTAGGAGTGCGTGTGCGAGGGTCTCGGTGTCCCCGTGTGTGAGTTTTGGAGTGCATGAGGGCCAAAAGAGCGCATGATCACATGCCTGAGGCCCATGATCACACGTTTTTGCGTATGATCACGCACTAAGTACGTGGTCATGCACTCTGTGGCATGCTCGACATCTTTAAATTGAACTCATCTTCGAGTTCGGAGTGATTTTAACCTGTTTTTTGACCTTCTATAAGCCATGTTTGAGTTTTCGAAGCATTTTTCTTCTGTTTTATTTTGTTGTTGTTCTGTTGCTTTACGTAATGTGGGAATTATGGACTTCCCTCCTATTCTTGATGATCTTGGTGAATTTGGTGGTGTGAATACTGCTTCTTTTTCTTTTGATGAGTTTGTTTTAAAGGATGAGGCGGTTCTTGGATAGACTAGTGCAGGGACTTCTTCTCATCCACCTCAACTTTCTTGAGGAGATTGGATTCTAGTTGTCTATAGCCTGGAGACCCATGCTTGGACTATTCATCATCCTCCGGTTAGTTTGCTCACTTAGTTATTGCTGTAATAGCTTTTGTTGTAGTTTTGCTTACTTAGCTTTTATTGTTTGTTTGTTCAGCACTTGTTGTAGCTCTAGCTATCTACCTTAGCACTTGCTGTATGTGTTGCTCTGGTTGTAGCTTTTATTTTTTGTGCAGCTTTAGCTATTTGATTTTAGCTCTTGCTGTATGTGTAGCCTTAACTATTTGTGTAGCTCTAGTTGTCCGATTTCAGCTCTTGCAGTTGTTTAGCTCTTGTTCTAGTTTAGCTCTTGCTATTGTTTAGCTCTTGCTGTTGTTTAGCTCTTGCTGTTGTCTAGCTCTTGCTGTTGTTTAGCTCTTGTTGTTGTCTAGCTCTGGCTGTATGGTTAGCTCTTGCTGTATGTTTAGTTCTTGTTGTTGTTTGGCTCTTGCTATTGTTTAGCTTTTGCTGTTGTCTAGCTCTTACTGTAGTTTAGCTTTTACTATAGTTTAGCTCTTACTGTAGTTTAGCTTTTACTGTAGTTTAACTCTTGTTGTTGTTTTTTCTGCAAAGATGATGAAAAGAGATGTTTTAGTATCTGATGAATGTTATAACTGATTTACCTATTGGTTGCAGTCCTCTGGGCCCATCATTTAGTTGCTTGGTAGCTTTAATAACATTAGCTTATACTATCAGGGCCTTCCACTGTGTGTGAAGTAGATGGTCACCGGGAAGGGCTTTGATGGTATTATTTTTGCTCTTTCTTAAGGCTCATATACGTCGAGTCAGGTCGTGATGTGTGCTTTTGTTGAGCGGTGGATGGATACCACCTACATATTCTTTTTGCTGTTTAGGGAGATGACTATCACTCCGCTTGATTTTACAGCCATTACCAGGCTAAGCTTTTCTGGGGAACCTGTCCCTTTTAGTAGTGAGGTGTATAGTTCTGTTATTATGAGGAACATATGGATGAAGGATCTGTTCGATGTTACTGCCTCTGTGAAGTCTAGCTGCTCCTCTTTGATCTGGTATACGCAGCTTATAGAGAAGGTTAGATTGGAGCATGATGCAGATCATGTTAACTCGGAGTAATTGGCTAGGTGTTTCTTGTTCTACCTCCTAAGTGTCGTTATCTTCTCGAATGCCTCGGCCACTAGCTTCTTATAACTGTTACCTATTTTGAGGAATTTTAGGGAACTGTCGAAGTATAGTTGGGGCACAGTCGCTTTTGCCCACATGTATTTTGACCTGGATGTAGCCTGTAGAGGAGGCTCACAGATTTATAACTGCTTGTTCGTGTTGGATGTGAGTGTGGTCTCTTGCTTTTTAGATTGGTTAGTCTTCAATTGTTCTAATTCCTTTCTTTCTGACAGGTTTGGGCTTACAAGTTTGGGGTGCTTCCTCATCCCACTATTGAGCACTCGTCTGAGAGTGGCTCTCCCCATCTTCCACAATGGATTAGAAGGACTTTTGGTTTGATAGAGAGTCCTGTAGAGGCGAGGGGTCTTTTGACTAGAATGGCCCACAGTCAGGTGTAGTGCATTTTGATTTCTCTTTGCTCACTTTTTAACAATCCTTTTGCTTATATGTTTCTCGGGCAAATTTGTCCCTGCTGGTGGATAGAGCGATAGGACTGGTCGATCGAGATAGGGGTGGCTTGGAGCCTGATACAGAGGAGGTTCTTGCTGCCCGACTTTGTTGACAATGTGTGGTACCTAGGCGAGTGGGTCTACTGCTGGTGGGATGGACCATTCATGAGGAGAGTTCCTGTTGCTCCTCCTGGAGACATATTTTGGGGCCGAGAGCTTGTTAGAGAGGAGCTTGACTGAGCTGAGAAAGGGTATCCTTTTGAGGATTTCCTAGAGGGAGCTCATTTTTTTTATATGATGACTTTGGTGCCACAGTTGATTGATGTTGTGGCCAGTGAATTTGTTGCACCTCCACCTCCTTAGGCAGATCCTTCACAGCCTTCAAGCCCTAGAGCTGGGACCTCGCGAACATCTTAGGGTCACTCTGCTTCTAGGGTAGCATCTTCAAATCCGGTATGCTTCTGAGCTGTGTGTTTTTTTTCCTATTTTTACATAAACATGTATCAAAATTTATTAGTATTAAATAGTAAATGACGTGAGTTATGAGAGTTTATCTGCAGCGTTATGGGTGTCATCAAAGGAGATTAGACAAGGAAAGTGGCCCTAGGACTGAGGGGACGTCACATGCTAGTGGTGTGGGATCTATTGGTGCCATTCTTGGTGATTTTGTGAGTGCAGTGCCTCCGATGTTATATGGGCTGTCACTTACAGGAGCGGGAGCATGCTTTTCTTTACCTAGAGCGGGTACACTACCGTCGGATGTAGTGCCTGTGGATGCTACTCATGTTAGTCTTTTAACTCTGCAAGGGCTTTCTCTGTCACATCCGTACCCTAATTATAGGTATAATTGCATTCATAATACATTGCATTTACATACATATTAATAGAGTTTAAGCATAAGCTAGTATTTGTAGTCAAGTTAGTGTATCGGGTTAACCGTGTTTTGTATTTGATCAAAGAGTGAGAATTTTAGAATTTTGATGTCACTCAAAATAAGTAAAATTTTGAGAATAAAAAGGATTTGGAATAAAAA
>CATIWM010368891.1:0-25483 GCA_949671775.1 Mallotus repandus
TAAATATTTATACTTTCCAATTGATTTGGAAATATTGGTAGAACGTGCTACCTAGTAGGTATCACTAGGACCACGTGCGCACGGGTAATAATTTAGTATATGATAAGAGCTCGGTTAATGTATTGCTCTCGGGTCGGTAAATGAAATGAAAAGGGACGTAACTCGGTTGATGCATTGCTCTCGGGACATCCAATATGGAATAAGTGAAATGACTGTGGTAGTAACTCAATTGATGCTTTGCTCTCAGGATGGCAGTCACTTGGATAAAGAGAGCCGAAAGGCTATTAGAATAATGGTTTAGGGTTCTACAAGTTTTCCACCAAAAATAAATATTTTAAATATGTTTATACGAGGATTTCATATTAAATTGATTTAAGAATTTTTAAAGAGACTTCATATAAATATTATCGAGAAAAGTAAATGATTTTAATAATTATAATTATTTTATTTGATATTGTTTTAAAAAGGGTTTTAATAAATGATTTTTTTTTAAAATCAGCATGCATTTTATAAAATTGATTCACTTAATGAGGTCTGATTCCCCTCAATTTATTTTTTTAGGACCTCATAGTCAGTTTTCTAGTATCTCTACTTTGCGCCGAGTTCGTTCTTCACTGGCTGCATTGTGTATGTAATTTAAATTGTGTACTGTGTAATTAAACTCTTGACATCGTACTAGTTAAATTCATAATATGTATTATTGGTGTTATGTTTGTATCTGAACTTGAAATATTGTATTTGAATGACTTTGCATTTAAAGAATATTATTTTATGCTTTTAATATTGTGCATATATTATTTTATCATTAAATGTGTGTTTATTCCGCGAAAATTTTTTAAGGTTTGCTACGAGATTTGGTTACTTTATGTATCCCCATTCCCTAGTGCCGACCACGAACCTTCAGTTCAGGTCGTGACAGTTTCTGTATGCCCTTTTTATTTTTAGTATTTGGATTTTTTTGATTTATTTGATAATTTTGATTGAATAAATTTATTCTTGGTTTATGCTTCTTGTAGTTGTTGATGAATGAAAGATTTTATCTGAACAATTTGAATCATTTTTTATATCAGGATGAAGTGCATTGAAGATTGGGTTTTACTCAATTAGTTTCAAAGTCTTTAGCTTCCTCTACACCGTTGTCTGACAGTGGCAATTTTGTTTCTCAGCAACCTTTGAATGAATAGTCCAATGACCAAGGTACATTCCTTTTGATGTAGTAGTGGCAGTAACATAAGTTATAGATTTTGAAGTATGAATTTATTTCTGAAGTTGATGGTGAAGTAGATTTTGTATAGTTGTTGATAAGAATAATTTTTTTAATTATGTAATGCCTTGCATTATCGTGTGACTTAGTTAAGGCACCATTTTGAGTTGCTAGTGAGTGTTCTTACTGGTTGCTGAGTTTCCTCATACTTATTTATGCTTTTAAAGAAGATGGAAAGAAAAAGGATTCTCCCCTTTGATATCATATTCTCATTTTCTATGCATTTCTAACTATGTTGGACGGAATCAATTATGCATTTCTAACTATGTTATACGTAATCAATTACACAACTAGTCTTCCTAGTAGGATATTTTTCTTTATGGAAGTAAATGTTTATTATTCTTCTTCACCAATGTTTAATTACAGTAATGTTTAATATTGTATCTCTACACTAATGGTTTCTCGTCTTTTCTTATTGAAGCCTATTCACTTGCTATTTTGTCGAGTTATCACTTAGTTTAGATTGGTTTTAATCATGCATTTTACGAACTAAAATGGTTTGCAACCCTCCAGCTGATATTCTGTGCTCTGAGACCTTGTTTTGTTGAATGTTATTATCAAAAAAGTTTGAATGGAACATGCATGCCCTTCTAATCTTAAAAAACAAGTCCAATATATAAATAAGAAAGTGCTAGATAAAGTCCAAAAATTTATATTGGTAATATTTGATTGATTTTTCCCCACTTTTTTTGAAAACATTGCTATAATTTGTACTCGGTACAAATATTTGATTGATTGATTATATTGCTAGACCATAATTTTTTTAAAATTATGACTATAATTAATTATGTATTAGTTCAATATAAAATAAACCATTTATTGAAAGAGGTTGGAACAATGTTTAATATCCTTGCTAATGTATCCTTCTTCACCAATGTTTAATTACAGTAATGTTTAATGTTGTATCTCTGCACCAAAGGTTTCTTATCTTTTCTCATCGTATTTGTCTATTACCTTGTAGCGTAAGATTTTAGAAAAATTTTACAAGTTTTGATGATTAAATTTTTCATCAAATCAAAAAATTTTTTTTAGGCTAATGCTAGCCAAAAAATGTGAATGTGAATTTTTTTTATATCTAATATGGCACACAGATATCTTATAATTACAGAAAAAATCTGAAAACTATTGTTTGGCACTTTGGAAATTAAAACATTGTCGTGCCTCTACTTATTCTCTTCTCTACATCCCAACAGTATGGTATTTTAAGACAACATGTAACAAGCTATTTTCATTAATTATGCATAATTATACACAAAGCTATTTCTTAGCATCATCTCTTTGCACATGTAATTCATTAATTATCCACAATTTGTTGTACTCTTTTGAATGCAAATGAATTAAGAGTGACCAGGGCATTAAGGTCTATTACATGTATATTTATATTTATTATTTCAGCGGTTCAATACATTGCTATATAATTTTTATACTATTCATTGATGCAATGAATTTGAGATATGGCTAGGTACATGTTGATTGCTTGAACCATGTCTTATTTTCTTTTCTAAAATGTGAAGCAATCTCTGTCTGATTACTACTATCTACTTTGCATTTTACATCATCATTGTTACTGTTGTTATTTCTAGGTTCAAGAGATGCCTTGTCCAACTTTTATTTCTAGTTTGTTTTTTTTGGATATTTCTAATACTGATGTAATCTTTTTTTGTTTGACCAGATTATTATTTGAAAGAGGTAATGTTCTATATTCTGAAATTCGAAAATCAAGTGCACTATAGATAGTTATTAGATATGCACAAGAATACTATTGTTTTTAGTATGTTAGTAACTTCCATATTATGATGAATAAATACTTTTTAACTATTTTTAGTGATGTTGTCACAATTTTAAGTGATATATGAAAGTTCTACTATTGTTGTTGGTTTCTTCTTTATGACTTTGTACTTTTTATTATTGTAAAAAATAAAATTATACAATTTATTACTACTTAGGCTAAAATATTTTTAGAATTTAAGTAGACTTGAGATATAGTGTTTTAGTTAAAAAGTAAATAAATAATGTGGTGAAATTAGTTTTACATTGATGGTAACATGGTGAAACAAATATTAGAGTTAATAAGAATTGTACACGTGAAACGTTTCACTAAAGTCCAATGAATATTTTCAACTGGAAATATTTACTTGTTTCAAATTGCTTGGTGAAATCATTTTAAAATTTCTTAGTGAAATCAACTTAAATTTGAATAGAAATTGTCATGCACTACATACAAATAAAAAAACAAGTACTTTATCACCAAATTACAATATGTCCAATTAATCCAAAAAAAAATTGCCACATAAATTATATTTACTAACTTATCCTTCATTTTTTCAACTTTAACTAATTGTCATTACTTAATAAATTATTATTTGAATAATTATTAAAAATATTAACAAACTATTAATATTATAGTTATTAAAAATGTTAACCACATAAATAAAATTGGTGGTGAAGCAACTGTGGCTTCATTGTTAGGTTCCTCAAATAATCCAGAGTTGCAGAAATCAACATTGCCAACATTTCTTTCCATTAGCCTATTGGTGAAGTATTCACAATGTTCATTTTGTGAGAGTTAGAGGAGTAGTACTGTGGTGAAACATAATCATCAGTATCAAGGTTGTCCTTTCTTTCAGTATCAAGGTTGTCCTTCTTTCAACAATGACATCATTAATAATACAAATGCAATCTTCACCATCATCGATTTTTGATTCTAAGGGTGTGCATCCTGTTGGACCTTCTTAATTTGGAAGACATACTAGATGTAATCTCGTGTGATGAATAAAATGAGTTTACTTACATATAATTGTATTTATCACACATAAGGTTTCAACTGCCATCTTTCACCATCATTATTATCTTAATTAGTCGTCTTCCAAATTATATAAGCAAGAAAGCTCATAGCCTTGCTTGCTAAGTAAACTTGATCTTCCTAACAAAAACAAATATAAATTAAAATTTATTAAGTAATAAATTAATAAAAAAATTTATTTGGCTTATATCTATAGCACATAATTTATTTATCAACATTGTCAACATTTCTTTCCATTTGTCCTATTGGTAAAGTATTCGCAATATTTAGTTTGGGAGAGTTAGAGTAGTGTTATGGTGAAACATAATCATCAGTATCAAGATATTTTTATCAATAGTAAAATGTTGAAGTAAAATTATTGACTACCACAAAGGTTTGGATTTTTTCGGTTTTCAATAAGTTTAAAAGAAAATAAGCTGAATACAAATAATTATAATCTAGAAGATTGATAAGTTTAGACATGGAGGAAGGTGCAAATAACTTTTCACTGAAAAAATCGAAGTCCCAAGGCCAAGACACATTGGAGAAGGCCAAGATACTAAAAGGACTCATTGATAAATTGCTATTGACTCGTTAAAGCAATACATTTTCATTGAAAAATCATGGTGCCAAGTTTAGTTGGCAACT
Organism: Mallotus repandus; assembly: GCA_949671775.1. Classification (NCBI taxonomy): domain Eukaryota; kingdom Viridiplantae; phylum Streptophyta; class Magnoliopsida; order Malpighiales; family Euphorbiaceae; genus Mallotus; species Mallotus repandus. The sequence continues at coordinate 4,695 of CATIWM010368891.1, forward strand.
CTTTCAAAAATTTAGAATTTTCATATATATCAATGTACTAATATACTGGAGAAGACCAAGATATTTTTTGTATATTTGGTAGAAGAATAAGACATAAAAGAAAAATTAGGGTGAATAATTTTCTTTTTATTACTTTATTAATATCAATTTCATAATTATTTTAATTATATCTATTTTTTTAATAAAAATTTAAATATAATTTTAAAATTATTATAAGTCGTTTGTAAAAATGTATTCATTTATTTTTTTGCAAAAAAAAAATATATAAAAAATCCAACCAATTAACAAATTTAACCATCAAAATTCATTCATAATGTTTGTTCAACTATGTCAAAAAATTTATTTTATTTTGAAATGAATTTTAAATATAATTAATTTTCTGTTTAATTTTATATATTTGATTTGAATAAAAATATTATAAAATATATTTCCAATAAATTTTATATTATATTTTAGTATATGTGCATAGTATAAATTTTAGAATTAGAACTAGTATTTTATTTGAAGAAATTATGTTTTTGTCGTTGCATGTTAAAGTACCAAATTTTATCAAATAAGAGCAGCCAACTTGCAGTGAAAGTCACTCGGCCAGTTGGGTCACTAGTCATTGTTTAGTTAGTTTCACCACAATTGTATTAGGTCAAGTGTCGTATCATTAAACATTGATCATAGTGCATAGACATTGGAAATACAAGTCTAAAAACAGCGGAGTTCTTGACTTCACCAAAAAAGGACAAACTAATCTTTCAATCACGCATTAATTATATATTAATTATTTTTATCCGGATAAATTCTATCCGTTAATCTTTAATGTTAATTTATATTATAAATATTGATAGGTAAGATAAATATTGGTTGTAGTTTAGTAAAATTAAGCACTTTTTTGTTTGTCAACATCAATTATATTAATTTTATCATGAAACAGCATAACTTTATCTTGAAATCATGTGAATTTTTTAAACATTTAATAACATAGATTTTATTTATCTAATTCCAAACATTAACGGATAGATCTATCCGGATAGAACTATTAATTATGCAATTAATGATTCTACTAGAGATGAATTTACCCTTCTTTTATTGTTGATGAATATTGTTAAACGTATTCAACTAATGTTTTATTTTCAATATATATGCACCATAATCAATGTAATTTAATTCTTGGTGGGAAGATTTAATGTGTGAAGCTGAAAATATATACATGTTTCAAATTGCTTGGTGAAATATATACTTCATCAAGGTTTGCATTAGCTCTTACTAATATTTTTTAAAAGTAAATTTATAATAAATCAATTTATTTATTTATTGTATATAAAATTTAATTTATTTTAAATAAGATTTTTAAAATATAAATTCATTGTTATTATAGAAAATCTAATTATATTCTAATTTAGTCGAATTAGAAAAAAATATTTACAGATATAATCTTTCTAATAATGTTACTTAATTAATTAACTAAAATGTGTATTTAATTAAATTTAAAAATATTTTGATTTCATGAGAAAGGCATAAGAGGTTTGTATAGGTTGGTGTAAATTTTGAACTTGGACTTGGTCTTTAGTTGTCAAAGAATTGATTTTTGATGCAAATGCATGTGGTGATTGAGCAAGCTTTTCTTGGAATATCTTGCAACCATTAGCTCTAAAATTTTGACGTTTTTAAAATGTTAATCAATACATAATATCATCTTTATTTTTTCTTGGTGTGAAACAGTGGCATTGTGTTGTCCTTAGCTGGAATAAGTCATGTTACAATTCAATTTCCTGCATATAAAAATATAAAATCCTACATGGCTAAAAAAGGTAATAGTTACTGCCTTTCTATTTTTTTTACTAATTTTGTGGATTATATTTTTAGATTATTTTGTAAAATATTAAGTTTGATAAATGCTGATATTTATTATGTACTCAACATTCTCATATAATACAATTATTGATAGTCTAAGTACTAAGGGTGCTGCAATTACTTCTTCAACAGCTAAAGTGATTGCTTCTGTATTGACTTATCCTTAAGAAGTGTATTTTAGCACCACACTTTCCTTATATTGGATATAGTCTCACCTACCATCCACAAAACTCCTTATATTGGAAAGCTTTCGCAACTCCATCTGCTGTTATTACATTTACCAGCTATGTTGATTTCATTGAAAAATTTTAAAATGATTTCACCAAGCAATTTGGAATAAATATATATTTTTAGTTGAAAAAATTCATTGGACATTGATGAAACATTTCACATGTACAATCTTACTATAATCTTCGCTTCACCAAGTTATTATCAATGTAAAGCCAACTTCACCACATTATTCATTTATTTTTTAACTAAAACACTATTATACATACTTCAATACTACTCAAATTCTAAAAATATTTTAGCTTAAGTAGTAACAAATTGCATAATTTTATGTTTTACAATAATACAAAGTACAAAAAAGAACACAGACAAAAATCAAAACTAATAACAAATTTGGTAATTTAAACAAAAAAAAAAAGAAAAAGAAAATAAAATTTTCTTATTCATATTATTATTATTTAATTAAATTAAAAAAATAAAAATGTTATATATTAATATAACAATTCAATATTACAAATTTAATATAATTATAATTTATAAAATTTCTATAAGTCGTTTATTTAAATAATTATTTATATTCCTTTAATATTTTTTATTTTTTTAAATTTAAAATTAATTTTATATAAAAATATTATAATCATAATTAATTATAAGATAGTAAGAAATCATTAGTTCTTTTTTAATAAGAATTTAAAAATAATTATAAATGATAATTATACTACTTATTTCATATAACAAAAACACTATTCTCACAAATTATGTGCTATAGATACAAGACAAATAATTTTTTTTATTAATTCATTACTTAATAAAATTTAATTTATATTTATTTTTGTTAGGAGGATCAAGTTTGCTTAGCGAGCAAGACAATAGGTTTTCTTGCTTATATAATTTAGAAGACGACTAATTAAGAAAATATTGATTGTCAAAGATGGCAGCTATGTAAAGTAAATTCATTATATGCATCACACAAGAGTCATTATATGCATCACACAAGAGTGTGTTTATATATATATGTAATGATTTAATGCAGGTAAATTTTTTTCATATATTGGATGCTCAATTAACCATTGTTGTCTGATTTATTTGTTTATTTATGTTATATATAGAAATATGGATAAAACTCACCCACATCATAACTAAGGAGCTCTTAATAAGTTTTTAAAAGTAAATTTAAAATAAATCAATTTATTTATTTATTGTATGTAAAATTTAATTTATTTTAAATAAGATTTATTTATTGACACCCACAAATTGTAAGGTTGAGGTTCTCATCCATTGCAGAAGTCTGAAAAATTGAAAGAATAAGAAGGACACACTAGTTTAAAGGAAAGACAGTTTGAATAATTTGTAGAATATCTGTTGTGGCAAACTTGTGGCCGGGTCTCTCTTTGATGGAAAGGTAATTATCATGAATGTCAATTGCTGTTTGCCCCTCTATTTTACTTTGTTATACTATTTATCTCTAAAATTTTAAAATTATATTTTTATCTTTTTTTGTCTAAAAGTAATAGATATATTTTCTATTTTTTAAAATTATTTTTAAACAACTATAGCATAAAATCAAATTTAATTGACATAACCCATTATTTAAACTAAAATGTCAAATAAAAAATTAGATTTTTTTTTAGTTAAAAAGAAAATTTACTTGATTAAATTATTTAGAATATAAATTTTTAAATTGATATTTAAATATAGATATTTTAAAATCAAAATTAATTAATTAAAATTTAAACTAAGTTAAGGTAAGATTAAATATTCCCATAGACGACACCACTTGATAACTCTGAATCGTATCTCTTGCTTGTGGAACCTACATCGATGAGGAAGCCAGGTGAAGGGGTGGGGTTTCCCCCATAAACACTTCGAAGCTTAAGTCAGTATTTGTATGGGAAAATAATAGTAAAGCAAATAGCGTAGAATAGAGAGAATAGAATGAGTGTATGATGAGGTGATGATGGAATGATGGGATGATGTAGAATATGAGAATATGAGAATGTGTGAATGAATGATCTCCTCCCATTTGGGATGCAATGAGATGTATATATAGTGAGAGATTAGACATAAACCTCTTAGGAATAGGATTCCTTAGTCTTATAGGATTGCTTTGTTTAGGAAAGAATAGACTTCCTTTTCAAACTTTCTTCTTATTCAAGAATTCTTCCTCTTTAGGGATTATAACCTTTATTCAAGAATTCTTCCTCTTTAGGGATTATAACCTTTATTAGAATAAGCGTGTCTTATAGACTATCGTCCGAGATTTTCAAGAATAAATTTGAAAGATGACTTGTAACACAGTAAAGGATTTGAGTATTTTGAGTATCAAGAGATAAATGTCATTGCTGAGAAATCACTATTACTATTGAAGGATGACCTGAGGTGGCCAACCTCGATCATTAAATGTTGAGATGCTCGGTATACCAAGTCTTAGAAACACAGTGTCTGAGGATCATAATCATGAAGTGCCAGCTGGACTTAGATGCATAATAATCAGATTTCTCAATAAAAGATGCTCGGTGTTATGAAACGACTCAAGGGATTAACCCGTTATAGAAATGATTTGACGGGACCAATCGTCTCTGGAGTTTTTAGTGCTTGAGGCTTAGATGCTTGGTGCTAAAGAAGCGAGACCCTAGTGACATACCTTAGTGACTTGAAATGACCTGAGGGTGTCGACTTTGAGTTGATTAACCCCAGTACTATGCAGCCACCTGGGGACCAGCTTCAATTGCTGGAGTTTTGATGCTCGAGGCTTAGATCTCGATGTTATAGAAACGAGGCCCAAGTGCCTATGACCGTGTAGTCTCTTGGTGTTATGAAACGAGGCCTGAGTGCCTATGACTGTGTGGTCTCTCGGTGTTATGAAACATGACCTGAGTGTCATGCCAGCTTCAATCACTAGACTTAAATGCTCGAGGCTTAGATAGTCGGTGCTATGACTCGAGCCTTACATGCTCAAGGCTTTGATCCTAGTTTGCTCGAGGCTTAGATGCTCGGTGCTATGACTCGAGGCTTCCATGCTCGAGGCTTTTATTACTTGAGCGTTGTTTGATTCGGCTTTAAACGGGGACCACCATTTGTCATCTGAGCATAAATGAGTGATTGTTTATATTAGTATTGCTTGACAGTGTGCCTAATGTCATTTGGCTATTTATGCATGTTGATGTGGAGTGAGATGATCAGAATGTCTGACTCTTTGGACTAATTGGTGCTTAAAGTAGCATCTTTAGTAAACACATTTTCCTCATCTGTAACGATAGATAAAAGAACAATAATTTTAGGATCGTTTAATTGATCTCAATTGATGGTCAGTCCTTGTGTAATAAATATATCAAAAGTGATTGGAGCATGCTTTTCAAACTTGATGCATGGAGTTATAATAATCACATATTAGATGAGCATCTATATGTAGATGTGTAAGCATGCTTATGTGTGGTTGTGTAAATATGCTTGTGTGACAAGTTGCACTTATTCCATGAGTTTAAAAAAGATGTGAAAATAATAAACAATTGAGAAAGAAGAGAACGCATCTTTGATGTGTTGTTGCCCCGCCTTTGAGCTTAACGAATATTTATGTTCGTTGTTCAATTGTTGATAATCTGAAGAACTTTGGGTTTGAAGTTGGAGGTCATAATCTGGTCCTTTGTTTGTGGTATTGCTATCCGAGTGCTTAAATGATGAACATTGATTCTGAAGAGATCTTCAAATAATGGGCTAATTTGAAGTCATGAATGTTTCAATAGCTGTAGACATAGGAGCAGTCCTAACATTATGCAGAAGCTCCAACTCCTTTAAAAAGTGCGTTGGTTTAATGCACATCATCCCTCCATAATAACAATAAAAAGAACATGTCCCTCAGATGATCAACCTCAAGAATATCGTCATCCCGTATGTAAAATCAGTTTTATAGCACTTTGATGATAGACAAAAAGTTGAAAGAACCCCGTGATACAAAGTGATCAAATGTGCAGAGGAAGACTGAATCTTCCATTCATATGTTAGCACTAGATTTGTAAAAATAAGCTTTGTGTGAATCATCCAAATGCCAAATACAATTTGAGAGCTTAAGTAAACCAGCTCAAACACAGCCTGCTTCGAAACTGGGTGCTCCAAGAATCCCGCATACTTCCAAACTCGACCCAGACGTCCGACTATCTCAAGGCTTCGGTGTTTTGAAGCTCGATGCTCAGAACTCGGTGGATGCTCAGAACTCTTGAACGAAACTCGGAGCTTTTAAATGTAATTCAGATCTTGATGCTCGATGTTTATTTTATGATCAAGATTATTCCATGCTTAGAGGCTCAGCTTTACTGAAAAGATCTAATCCATAGATTGATGCTCTCTCTTTTTTTTAGCGAACTGTCAGTTTTGTTGCTTCCACAAGCTTCACATAAGTGATGTATGCTTTCAAGGTTTCTATTAATCGAAAGATGGATAAGCCTTAATTGATGCTAATATAAGAAACTTGGCAAAATTCCTCAAATGTCATTACAACTTCATTTAATGCTAGTTGCGAGCTTCGTAATTTGACGTTCATACTATTAGCAAATTGAAGCTGTAATACTGATCTTCCTTGTCTTCTTCTTCATGTTGCTCTGGATTTATGACCATAATGCTGCCATAGCTTTCTCCTGTATAGTTTTTGAAGACTGCTTCTTCACTATAATGCCCCAAAGAGGTTGGAGTGTATTTGGTTCAACATCCATTTCGATGAAGTTGTTCAAGAACCTTGGTAATTTGACAAGCTGGTCCTGACTTCCTTGACCATAAAAGAGTGGCTCCTTCCAGAAAATCAATTAATAATGCAACCAAAGCTCCATGTGTCCAAAGGATAGTCACTGTCTAATGATTTATCAAATTGTTCATGTCCTATAAAGTGTCTTGAAGCTATCGTGACATTGTATCATTTTACCCAGATGATATAATTCAGCATGTCCCAAATCAATCGATCGCAATTTCCAAAGTTTATGATTTTTGTGCAGCTTGTCCAGCTATCAATCTTGGTGCTGAAGAGTAATAAGAACATAATTTGATAACCAAAAAATAGGACCAGATGCTCAGAGATAGCTTGCTACCGAGAACTGCAAGCTAAAGAGTGACAAACTGGGATGATGGATTGAGTTAGGCTTTGTTTGCACATTGCTTGGAATTCGAGTGCTTATAAGGTTGGGTTTGATAGTCTATACTCGGTAGACATTCAAAGAATCTTGAAATTTGAAGGTTCGGTGGATGCTTAAATTTTGATATGCTTTTCCTAGCTGCTTCATCTTCCACGATATGCCCAAGGTCGAAGATCCGTTGATGTGCCTTAGTCATTCTGAATCCATCTTTGAGTACAATGTCTCCTTGTCATGTTACCTGCGATGATGGAGACTGAGCATCTCACTCTAGCTTTGAGCAAGGATTGCTTACCAAAGGTGAAGATGATTAAAAGATCAACGTAGACGTAAATCATGAAGCTATTATAAGCTGACTCCTTTTTTTTAAGCTTCTGAATGCAGTCATGCTTTCCGAATCTTGAATTTGGTTGATCACTTAATGGAAAGTTCAGATTTCCAGTTTTATGTCTGGTAGATTGATAGCTCTGTTCCTCCTTTTTATTAATTCAGAAGTGAAATTACTTTTTGAGGAATCATGGTTTGGACCCTTGTCAACTGAATATCGTTGTCATAGGTTGTCACTCAAAAATGGGAAGACTCACATTGTGGGAGGTATTTCAGTGCCTCGTATTTGAATCTTAAACAGATTGCATGGTGCCAATTGATTTTCCTCGTCTTTGTCATAGCTGTATAAAGTGTTAGTAAGAGATGATTCTGCAAGAGTTTTTTATTTCAGATGTCATAGCTTAACATTATAATTTGGTCGGTCAGTTCTGATGAATAAAAGCTGTAAATCAATTCCAAGGCTCGCTGGTGTTGTGTTCGGTTCATCCGAGGTCCCTCAAAGACCATATCATCATGACAAATAGTGTAATTCGGTAACACCAACTCTTATGGCAATATCTCCCATGTACATATAGAAAAGCTTCATCTTAATGTCTGCTCACCTGAGTTCTGTTTCAAATTCAAACATGGTGGCACTGATATATATATATATATATATATATATTACTTGGTCTTGAGCTGTTTTCATCCCATGCTGTTGCCATAAAATTCTCCATGGTTCTTTCACTTTTATTGGTCCTTCCAACGTTGTAGCCTTGCGAAGCTAAGCAGATTTTGTAGTAATGATAAGAAAGAATTGTTTCGATTATTTCTCTAGCATTTTAATTTGATTATGTCATTAATGGTAGAATTGGAACTGTTCATGATCATGTTTAGAAACAATATGATTTGGTTACGTGCTTGAGTCGTTCAGCTAGGTTCCAAGCAAGTGTTGACAACTCAGAATTCAATTCGGTTATGCCTAACTCTTGATTCTCTTAATTTGAAATAAACAAGAAGAGCTAAGTTTTTTCCACGGATGGTACCACTTGATAACTCTGAATCGTATCTCTTGCTTGTGGAACCTGCATCAATGAGGAAGCCGAGTGAAGGGGCAGGGTTTCCTCCATAAACACTCTGAAGCTTAAGTCAGTATTTATATGGGAAAATATTAGTAAAGCAAATAGAGTAGAATAGAGAGAATAGAATGAGTGTATGATGGAATGATGTGAAATATGAGAATATGAGAATATGTGAATGGATGATCTCCTCCCATATGGGATGCAATAAGATGTATATATAGTGAGAGATTAGATATAAACCTCTTAGGAATAGGATTCATTAGTCTTGTAGGATTGCCTTGTTTAGGAGAGAATAGACTTCCTCGTCAAGCTTTCTTCTTATATAAGTATTTTCCTCTTTAGGGATTATAACCCTTATTAGAATAGGATATTGATATGGGGTATCACCAACAAAACTAAAGAAAGCCAAAATAGACCCAACGAACAGAAAAAAAAACCTAACTCAAGCAGTTTAAGTAAGCTAAGTACCACTACAATCTAAAGAAAAATGAAAAAAATAAACAGCTACAACAGAGTAAACAACAACTGCAACCCACATTGCAAAAATGTAGCAAACTAGATAGCAGTAGCAACTAATTAACCCAGGAAATAGTAGCAACAACTAAAGACAGCAGATGCATAATTGAAGCAAATAGAAGCATCTCCAAAATAACCAATAAAAATTACAGTAAAATGAGACAAGAACCAGCAGTAGAAAGAGCAGAAAAATGCATGATAAGATCAAAACTACCAAACATGTTGCAATGATTTAAATAAGCTCATTAAATAGAAATTAGATTTTATTGAAATTGAAAATCCATATAAAATGATGTGATGAATTTAGCTGTTAGGTAATTAGACTGCCCTCCATTTATCATATATAAGGTGTCTTCCACTTGCTGCTGCCTATAACCATTTTCAAGTAGCATAATAGCAATTGCATTGAGCAAAAATAATTAATCAAAGCTCATAACATAGTGAAATGACACATAATTAGTTTCTAAAAATAATTGCAAATCTTACCTCATATTGTTTCTTCTAATTCACCAAGATTTTACATGAAGTGTTCACTATTCAAATAAACTAATCAAAAGACTTCACCGTATAAATTAGTCCCCTCCTCTCATTAAACTAATCAAAACACTTCACCATAATTATAAATTATTTTTTACTCCAGCATATATAAACAAAACCTGCCAATCAAATAACAAACCAAACATTATTATTGCTTTAAAGGAAATTTGAATTATATAACATGGACTAACTCAAAACCTGATGCTGGGGCTAAAAGGTTCTATGACACCATATTGTCTAAAATTTCCTTATTGCAAGAACCTTTAAATGGTGTTCTGCCATATAAAAGCTCATAATGAAATATACCAAATGTCCACCAGTCAACTGCGGCTCCATGACCCTTTCCTTTAATGATCTCCGAGGCCAAATATTCATGGGTCCCAATAAAGGAATTTAAACGTGCATTAGTAGGCTCAGCCACAAGCTATGGCAATGACTTCATTTGGGTTGCCATTTCAGCTTTTAATTTCCTTGCTTTTGCAGTAGCAGGTAAGAACCTAGGATTGAAGCATGGGACTTGACAAGGTGGCTTAATGCAGAAAGGCTCAATGCAGCTAGACTCTGTACATGGACTAAACATCTTCACAGGATCAACATCAGTTGATTTCAGAAGGGTTGCACTTATGTTGCATCTTAATGAGAGATCAAAATCTATGAGCATAATGTGGCCATCTTCTTGAACAATGATGTCCTCTGGTTTCAGACCCCGATAGATGACTCTAAGCATGTGCAAGTATTCCAAAGCTAGGACTTGAGCAACATAAAACCTACATATTTAACAGTTTAAAATCAGTAACAAAATAAATTTAGAAATGAACAATTACAAAAGATGTATCATTAAAAAAAAATCCATCATTTGTCTAGCATTATTCTCATGTTAGATTTTCATATCTAAGACAACACAGGGAAACAAAAGTGCAAGTCAAATATGGGTAAGTAATTCATAATTAACACAACTAAAATATAGCACAAAATAATCATAACTTTTATGAACATAAATTGGATCCAATATTAGATATCAGTGATGTGATAACAAAAGGATTGGCATTCCTAATAAACATCAAAATTTAAAAATTTGTTCCAGGTACATGGATGTTGTAATGATGATACCAAAAGGAACTTTGTTCCCCATATGTGATATGGATCTGGCATTCAATCGTGAACTGATTGGTCTTGCAATGTACTTCGGTCTCGTGGGAGATGGTCAGCCAATTGAATGCTATGATGACATGTGGGCTGACTGGTGCACCAAGCTTAGTACCTATTGCACCAAGATTAGTAACTATTGCACCAAGGTTACGTTCGATGTTTATCAAATTTTTAAAGTTCAATTTTTAAAGAACAACTTCTTATCTGTAATGTGAACAAATGCAAGCTTTTGTATTCTTCTTGAAACTCAATTTAACCTTAACTAACTCATAAAAATATACTTCAAAATCATCAGCGATTAGTCAAACTAAGCAAATTCGTTCTCAAATAAACTCTATCAATAAAAAAATTCCAAAAATCTAGACAAAACCCAAAATACTTGAAGTCTACCATTAGCATTCCACTATGTTTCACCATGGCGGACTACAATTATCTCTGTATAAGGTAAACACGTAGAGTTGCATTACAATAACAACGCAAAATCGTCAATTGTAACGAGAAATTTTGAATTCAATATTAAAAATGAACTAAAAATACTGCAAAAGGTGATCATCGGACTTGTGATCGAACTCTGGCACGGTAGAAGGTGGCTCCGACATCATGACATGTGAGTCATCCATTTTGACAAACTGACCAGTCAAGGCAACGATCAAGAAGAAGAAAAAGAGAAAAAAAATTACAATTGATGAGTGGATCTATTCTCGGCGCAGAATACATTAATGGTGTTGATTTCCAGTACAACTTTTTATTGTATTTAACACTCCAATAGAAAAGGGCAAATCAGTAAACTTAAATCAATAATAAATGAAAAAAGTGAAAATTTCCCTTATTTATACCAATTTTACCGATTCCATCCATTTATCACTACTCTTATCTAATACTAATTTAATTTGTCATTTTTTAACATTCATTAATATGAATTTTAGTTCTAAAATTTTCAACTTCCTACCAACGTTGAAATTCTTTAATTTTTGCATTTGTAAGTTAGAATTTATTTTTCCCCTATTAGATATATATCTTTGTTTTGTTCATTGTGATGGACTAGAAAATTAAATTCATATTTATTTTCTTTTTTTCTCTCTTATTCATAATATTTATTTTCTTTATTTCAGAATTTTTGATAATATATGCCTAAAATTTATCAATAAATTAAAATAATGAGATTTTTACATAACTAAATAAAAATCCATTACAATATATTATCAATTAAATCACAAATTTTATACAACAATGCTCTCCAACTTAAACTCCAAAATATAAAAATTTTGAATTGAAAAAAAAAGGGATAAGGTTCATTTAAGCCCCTCATGTTTAACCCGAAGTTCAGATATGCCCTCTAATTTTTTTAGGCTTAAATAAGTTAGGGTTTATTTAAAAATAACTTTCTTGGCCTCTCTGACACACATTGAGTAAACGGATTTGATCTCTGTTACATTCAAGGTATGGCATGGCAATGAACAGTGGTTGAACCAATATCAATTTAGTTCCTTTGTTATCTCCATCACCTTGGGTTGAACCAATATGAAATTCAGTTCCCTTGTTTCCCTTAATTTCCTTTCTTTCTTTATCATCCACTTCTTGTAAACTATATACCCAGTTTGCTCCATTTTTTTAACTCAATAACACAAAAGGTAGAGATCAAATCATCATCGAGATTTAATGGCAGATAGGAAAAGAGCGAAAGATTATGGTGGCAGTTGATGAAAGTGATGAGAGTGGAATTAATTCCTCTATTTCTTTACAACTTTACCTTTTGCAGCTTGTGAATTAATTCCTTGGTTTTGTACATACAGAGAAAGATACTAAATAATAAGGGAATATGCAGAGCGAAATTCTCTTATGACGCTCCTTTTGCTGCGACTATTATTGCATGTATGTTAAGTTCGTTGCTTTAGAGTTTGGTAGTGGGTCATCTTTTTGCAACTGGTGAGTGTTCACTTTGCAATGCCATCCTCATTAATCTTATGTTTTCAACAAGGGAAGAGTTTGGTATAGGGTCATCTTCAAATCCATGGGAATGTGATTATTTTTTAGGAGCTTCTTTTTCAAATTATAGATCATGGAAAATGGTTTTCTTTAGAATTGTAGTATGGTGTAATGCATTTTCTACTTCTCTTAAGGTTACTGCATCTGATCTCCTTCAGTCTCAGAGTGTATTAAATCTTATTTTTGATGATGGGAAAGGACAATTGGTGGTTAAATATGCTATTCATGGTCAGTATTGTTGATAGAGACTAGATGTTGTTTATGTTGTTTGTTGGTGTTTCTTCATTCTCATTTCAATCTTGACTATTGGTTTTATTGATTCGATGTTTTGGTTAAGAGTCTAGTTGAAATCAAAACTTTCTGTCAAGATGATAAGAATTGATGATATTAATTTCTCTGTTCCTTGGTTTGCTTTCATTGGTTTTAACATCTAATATGAGGATTTTGTTTTTTTGTTAAGTTTAGTCTCTTCTATCAGTGATTTGGGTTTCATGTTAGATGTGGTCCGAAAGTTTAGGCCCATATTTTTTGGTATTTGATGGACGTACTTGATTTAAAGTTATCAATATATAAATTGGTCCTCTCTCCACTTATTAGGGTTAGCAGACCAAAAAAATCTATCTAATTCTTTGCTACGAGAAAAATTAAGGTTAAAGGAGAGAAACTAGTTTAACTAAAACCCAATTTTGATTCAAGTCTCTCTACAATCTTGATGAATTCCGCATCAAGTAAGTAGTTTATACTCTATTTTATGTAACAAATTATTCATTTAAGATCCTATGATTATAATCATGATTGTTTTATAATGAGATTATGATGTTTAAGATGTATGCCTTACATGTGGTATAAGAACATGAGTTTTGAATAAATAATTTGTTCATATGATTGATTGATTGATTATGTATTAAGATTAATGATTGTTTTATGTTTATGGGAGTTGATTGAAATTATTATTTTTATTTATTTATTTTATTTTTTTGATTAAAAAAATATATTCGCTGAATGTGTTATTAGCCATTAATTAAAAAAAAAGTATTGGCCGAATGAACATGATGATGACTTTTAGAGTTTTAGTTGATGTCTTGTTAATTGGGCTATATGAACATGTTTAATTAGGAAAGATCGCTTTTCTTTTGTCAAAGTTATAACATTCTTTTCAATTGATGTTTGAGCTTTTGTAGCATGGGCCGTATGTATTGTTAGCTATTGATTGTTGACATAATTATTTTGTGGGCTTTTGATATATCAACTATTTTAATAGAATAATTTTTAGTTATAAGACATTAAGGTTAAATTAGTTAGTTAGTCATCAAAGTGGCCAAACTAGTTTAATATATGGTCATATAATTTATGAAATTTTATAGAATGCTATTGTTTAAGTCATAAAAATTTATTGGTTGTTAGAAATTAAGGATTTTTCCAAAGGTAGATTGATATTCTATAACTAATAAATATAAAGGAGGAAATATAATATTCTCTTTTCAAATGTAATATGGATACCTAAAGATACTATATATATATTTGATAAAGTTTGTTAATTACCTTATAAAGTTTGGATAACATTCTAATTATGATGATGATGTATATATATTGTTATGTTTACCCAAAGGAGACCTACAATATATTTTATGTGTTTAATTATCTAAATTTGTTAATTTAGTGAGCATTTATGTATTTGCAGTTGTTTCCCTTCATTCACATGCTTCTGCTGTTACTATCTTTAATGGTTTAAACTTCTCTGAATTTGTTAATTATCCAAATTATCTGAATTTGTTAACTATCTTTAATTATATAAATTTGTTAATTTAGTGAGCATTTATGTATTTGTAGTTGTTTCCCTTCATTCGTATGCTTCTGCTGTTATTATCTTTAATAGTTTAAACTTCTCTGAATGACATGAACAGGTCAATTTCCATTTGGGTGTCTTAGATCTTAACTTGGCACTATTAGAAGAAAATCCTGCTAATATTATTGATACGAGCAGTGAGGCTGAGAAGTTAAAACATAAAGCATAGGATAGATCTAACAGATTATGCCTTAGTTTCATACAAATGACAATTGCCAACAACATTAAGTCTACTCTTCTAGAAAGTGTAACTGCTAAAGAATATCTTAAGCTTGTGGAAGAGTGCTTTTGTTCTGCTGATTAGTCACTTGCAGGGATACTAATGGCTAAACTCTCGACCACGAAGTATGATGGGTCACGAAGTATGCAACAACATGTCCTTAATATGACTAATATTGCAGTAAGACTTAAGACCCTAGGAATGACTGTGGATGACTCCTTTCTGGTACAATTCGGCCTTTTCAAATTAATTATAACACTAATAAGGATAAGTGGGATGTTAGTGAATTAATTACTTACTCAAGAGGAACTAAGATTAAAGGCATAAAGGTTTCATTTAGTAAACCTAGTGGGTCAAGGAGCTGGTAAAGTTATCAAGCCAAAATCCATAAATTTAAGAAGAAAGGATCAACTAAAGTAGCACAAGTAAATGTCACTTCTGTAAGAAAGAATGACATTATTAAAAAGATTGCCTGAAATATAAAGCTTGGTTTGAAAAGAAAGGTATCTCTCATTATGCTTCTCCAATTTTTGAATTAAACTTATCTGAAGTTCCTTCTAATACTTGGTGGTTGGATTCAGGTGCCACTACTCATGTTTCCAATGTGATGTAGGGATTCCTTACAATCTATAGCGTAAACCCAAATGAGAACTTTCGATTCATGGGGAACCAAAAGAAGGCCTTAATTGAAGGCATATGGACTTGTCGTCTTATTTTAGATACTGGGTATCACCTGGATCTACCACAAACTCTCTATGTACCTTTACTTTCTAGAAATTTAGTTTCTATATCAAAACTTAATATCAATGGGTTTAGTTTTAAAATTGGAAAAGGATGCTTCAATTTATTTAATAAAGATGATTCCTCTATTGGTTTTGGAATTCTTGTGGATGTTTTATATAGATTGAAACTTGATGTTAATTTCTCTACATCCCTGATGTGTATTCATCAGAATATTAGAATTGAATGTAGCATGGCAAATGAAAACTCTACTTACTTATGGCATAAACATTTGGGTCATGTATCTAAAGAAAGGCTACAAAGATTAGTAAAAAATGAGATTTTACCAAATCTAGATTTTACTGATCTTCGTTTATGTGTGGATTGCATTAGGGGAAAGCAAACCAAACATAATAAGAAAGGAGCCATAATAAGTATTCAACTTCTTGAAATTATATATGCCGATATATGTGGACCTTTTGATACTCCATCTTTTGGTAGAGAAAAGTATTTTATCACCTTTATAGATCATTTTTCACGTTAATGATATGTCTATTTTCTTAATGAAAAATCTCAAGCTGTAAATGCCCTTAAGGTGTTTGTTAAAGAGGTTGAAAAGCAACTAGACAGAAAAGTGAAAATATTAAGGTATGATAGAGGTGTTGAATATTATGGAAAGCATGGAGAATCAGGATAAAATCCAGGTCCATTTGCAAAGTTCCTTAAAAGACATGGCATATGTGCATAGTAAACAATGCCAGGCACACTTCAATAAAATGGTGTAATAGAAAGGTAAAATAGAACGTTAATGGATATGGTTAGGAGTATGATAAGTAATTCCTCATTACTAAAATCTTTGTGGAAATATGCACTTAACTACAGTATATTTGCTGAATAGGATTCCTAGTAAGGTAGTTCACTAAACTCCTTTTGAGTTATGGACTGGAAGGAAACCTAGTTTAAGACACCTGTATGTTTAGGGTTGTCTAGCGGAGGCACGAATGTATAATCCACATGAAAAGAAATTGGATTCTCAAACTGTTAGTGGTTACTTTATTAGTTACCTAGAGAAATCCAAAGGGTACATGTTTTACTGTCCAAACCATAGTTCTAGAATCATTGAGACTTGCAATGCAAAATCCATTAAGAATGGAGTACTGATAAATAAATTGTGGATATTAATGAAATAAGGGTTAATGTTCCATTACCCATTAATTTTCCTGCATCCACAGTTGTTCAAAATATTGTTCCAAATTTGCAAGAATAAAATAACAATGAACAATATTTGAATGAAGAAATACCCCATAAAGAACCTAACCTACCACTAGCTGATATAAATGAACTATGTGGAATAGCTTTAAGTAAACCTATAAGGGTAAGAAGACTGACTATTTCATATGATTATTTGGTTTATTTACAAGATTCAGATTTCGATTGTGGCATTAATGAAGATCCTGTTTCCTTTTCACAAGCCATTAACAGTGATAAGTTTGATAAATGGATTAATGCTATGAAAGAGGAGTTATAATTAATAGTTGAAAACAATGTCTGGGATCTTGTCGAATTGCCAGAAGGTTCTAAACGAGTTGGATGTAAGTGGGTCTTTAAGAGTAAACATGACTCGAATGACAATATCAAACGATTTAAAGCTAGACTTGTTGCCAAGGGTTATACTCAGAAGGATGACATTGATTATAAAGAGACATTTTCACCTGTTTTAAAGAAAGATTAATTAAGAATCATTATGGCTTTGGTAGCTCAATATGATTTAGAGTTACATCAAATGGATGTGAAAACAATATTTCTTAATGGGGATATACAGGAAGAAATTTATATGGATCAACCTAAAGGTTTTTCCATAGAAGGAAAGGATCATATGGTATGTAAACTTAAGAAATTAATAGATGGACTTGAATAAGCTGCAAGGCAATGGTATCTTAAGTTCAATGATACTATTACATCTTTCGATTTTCAGGAAAATATTATTGATCGGTGCATTTACCGAAAGATTAGTGGGAGTAAGTTTATATTTTTGGTTCTATATGTTGATGATATTTTGCTTGCTGCTAATGATTTAGGCATATTGTATGAGACTAAAAATTTTCTCTCTAAGAATTTCGAGATTAAGGATATGGGAGAGGCATCCTATATGATTGGTATTTCAATATCTAGAAAAAGATCACATGGATTATTAGGATTGTCTCAGAAAGCTTACATTGAGAAAATTCTTGAGAGGTTTAATATGAACAACTATTCAGCAGGTGTTGTCCTAATCCAAAAGGGGGCAAATTAGTCTTATGCAATGTCCAAAGAATGATGTAGAGCGTAAGCAAATGGAATATATTCCATATGCTTATGTTGTGGGCAGTTTTATGTATTTGCAAACTTGCACAAGACCTGATATTAGCTTTGCGGTTGGAATGTTGGACCGATATCAAAGTAACCCTGGTATTGATCATTGGAAAGCTACAAAGAAAGTGATGAGATACCTTCAAGGAACTAAGGATTATATGCTCACATTTAGAAGGTTTGATCAGTTAGAAGTGATTAGATATTCAGATTTAGATTTTGCTGGATGTGTTGACAGTAGAAAGTCAACTTTTGGCTATTTGTTCCTGTTAGGAGAAGAGGCAATTTCATGGAAAAGTGCTAAACAATTTTTCATTGCCTCATCCACTATGGAAGCAGAGTTTGTAGCCTGTTATGAAGCTATAATTCATGCATTATGGCTATAGAACTTTATTTCAGGACTTGGGTTGTCGACACCATTACCAAGCTGCTGAAAATTTATTGTGATAATTCTACAGTAGTTTTCTTCTCCAAAAATGACAAATATTCCAGAGGTGCTAAACATATGGAATTGAAGTACTTTGCTATCAAAGAGGAGGTTCAGAAATAAAGAGTGTGCATTGAACATATAAGAACAGATCTTATGATTGCAGATCCTTTAACTAAAGGCTTACAACCAAAAACATTTAAGTCTTTATTGTATTGAAGATTAATTATGATGATGTTATGACACTCTTAAGCTCGTTAATGTGATTTATTTCTGACTTTATCAAATTATTTCTTATTCCTTATGATTGTATACGTTAATGTTTTGAATAAGAAAAATTAATATGTCTTTAAGACAATTAAGTGGACATTAAGTTATTTATATATAACTTATGTAACCTAACTTGATAAGTTGCTAGTGTAGTAGTATATGGAAGAGTATGCAATTTGAAAGTGTATGACCGCCATAACTCTCATTATGTAATTTATCATGTTAAGGTTAATCATGATGGAAAAATGACATTATGAAATTTAATTATGCGCACCTAATGCTTACACTATTAAATTTTAATGTGGTGAACTATCAGACCAAGTGGGAGAATGTTAGATGTGGTCCGAAAGTTTAGGCCCATAATTGATATTTAATTTGGTTTCCTATTTGGTTAAGGTTATTATTTAATAGTGAAATATATATAAGCCATTGATTTTGGTATGTGATGGACGTACCGGATTTAAAGTTATCAATATATAAATTGGTCCTCTCTCCACCTATTAGGGTTAGCAGACTAAAAAAATTCATCTAATTCTCTGCTACGTGAAAAATTAAGGTTAAGGGAGAGAAATCAGTTTAACGAAAATCCAATTTTGATTCAAATCTCTCTACATGATGAATTCCGCTTCAAGTAAGTATTTTATACTATATTTTATGTAACAAATTATTTATTTAAGATCCTATGATTATGATTGTGTTTGTTTTATATGATCATTATGTAAGTTTTACATCTATAGTATAAGCTTTGAAGGTGGGAGAGTGTTGTTCTATTAGCTGTTTGTTTCGATGCTCCTTATTGTTATGAGGATATTAGTACATATATGATTCTAATAAGAGATTTTGTGTTTATTCATGGTGTTTCATATTACAGCTGGTGTTTGGTGCTTTAAAGTGCTTGCAATTGAGTTTTGGTTCTAGATTCAAAGTCTTATGTAATGTTGTCAAGGTTTGAGTTATTGCCTGCTTTAGCCCATTTGGTTATTGGGTTCATTATCATCTTCTTGAAATTTTTGGGTAGGAATTTAAACAATTCAGAGAATGGGACCATGGGACCACTTTGTTCATATAAAAAAAATAAAAAAAAATATATTTTTTGTCATACTAGGATCCACAGTTAGGCATGTGAATTATAATAACGGTTGCTTATGGCTCCATTAACACAAGGGCTAAAAAAGTTTTTTTAAATAAACCTTAACTTATTTAAGCCTAAAAAAAATTAGAGGGCATATTTGAGCTTCGGGTTAAATATGGGGGGCTTAAATGAACCTTATCCCAAAAAAAAGATGAATCAACATTTCATTAGCCTTGTCTGTAGACCTTTACAAGAGCTAAAGAAAGTATCCACCCCCAACCACTTTCAATCTTTGCCATTCCATAATTAATAAGATTTACAGCCAATATGCCAATTGTGATGGCCATTTAAAAATCAAAGAAAGAAACTAATTGCAACATCTATATAACAGTCCCCCTTCCCAGTACTACTTCCATGAAATACACATACGCTCTTGAGTGTTGATTTCATTATTTTCCCTTTAATATCCATTTTTTTCTTGGCAAACTGTTAAGAACCTCCAAGGAATAGAACCACGAACCCTAATGATTATGAACCAGTGAATTACTATCTTAGAAACCCAAGAACAAATTGAATTTCAGAAACCCAAAAATCTCTTAAATCAGATTGTAAGTTTTGTTGATCAAGATTAGAACCTAAAGAAAACTAAGTTCTTTAATCCCTAACCCTTAACACGCCACAAGGATAGATCAATTCCTTGATAAGTGGTTTATGCATTTAACAAGAATTCAAGAATTCAAGCAAATATGCAAAGGGAACAAAACTATTTTTTATTAAAATTCAATATGATTAAAAATGTACTATGAGGGCTGTTTTTATAACATCCTAACATAAGAAACCCTAATGAAACTATTAAACCTAGCTGCCATATAAGCATAATAACAAATAACATAGTTTTGGGCTTAAATAAAAGATTTCAGCCCATATACTAGCCCACATTATTCCTCATGTATTTGTACTTTCAAAATATTAAACAAAGCCCATTCAGTTGTGTCTTCACTTGGGCCAAACCTAGCATAATCAATTGAACTTCCTTGACTAGCCCAATCTTGCATATAGCCAATTAAGGCTTCTTATAGCTTCTTGGACCTTGACCTTGTAATTGGGCCTTGTGGCATG
>CATIWM010368933.1:0-29708 GCA_949671775.1 Mallotus repandus
TTAATGAATGTTATAGGTTAATTGAATAAAGTTTAGGGGTGAAATTGTATATTTGGCCTGGGTAGGGATATTTGTGTGAGTTGTGAAGTGGTAAGGCTACTGTTATTTGTGGCTGAAAGATAAAGAAGCAAAACAATGCATTAAAGGAAAAAGAAAGAAGGGAAGGACCAGCCAATTAAGCCAAGGCAGGAAGGCAGCCTTAGCTCCTCTCTACCTAGCTTGTGGTCCTATATATGAAAAAGCACTTGCTACTATTAGATCACATAAATGCTACCTCTTATTCTCAAAAAAAAAAAAAAAAACATAAATGCTACCTATTTGCATATGGGTTGATGACCACTCTTTAGATTAGATCTCAAAGGCACCATAAAATATCTGTTAGTTGTATATGTATAACAATGAAAAAATAAATAAAAACATGTATTGGGTATTTGTTTATTTTATTTTCTTTTGTTTTACATACACACAAACAAACAAAGAAACACAAACAAAAAAACTGTGGTGAGAGAGAAATGATTCATGAAGCTCATGAGTTGAAGTTAGTTTTTCTATCCTCATTTTTCCTATACAAGAAATAAATAGGCAAACAAAAATACAAAAAAATAAAAAAGTGTTATAGCTTTAACTGTTGCTTTTATGATGAAGTTGATGAGAAAATAAAATGTAAGGCTTATAGTTGAGATGACTTTAGGGACATATATCTTCTTCTGGGGTTCATTATGAACAAGATCATATCATTTGTATATGAATGTGCCCTATCCTTTTCCCTAACAACCTCATTCAATTACACATTAATATGCTCCATCATTCTCCCCATATGCTACCCAATTCTCATATACTATCATTAGTGGATTGAATGAGACAATTACTTGCAAAAATTTGGCTTGTCTACTGAAGAAAGTTGCAAAATATATTTTAGTGGAGTGCGGTGTTACAAGTGTGTATAGTTTTAAAAAAATGTCCCTTCATGAATAGCTCAAGTGCCAAAATATGTGGACATTCAGTTTGAAGAGAGCAGCATTCGAACCCCCTATCTCCTTTATCCCTGTTGTGATGTTAGGAATTAACCATTTGTACTAAAAAAAAAATGAAGATATAACAAGAAAGCCCTGTCATAGGAGGATAGGATGAGTAAGTAATCATAGTGTTGTGCATCTAAATCTTTTAGAAGTAGCCATTTCCAAATACAATTAAATGTATATATGGAAGTGTATCGTAGTGTGTATATGTGTGTGCATTTTGAATATTAAACATTAACAGAAGAAGATGAAACTAGCAGACCCACTTCTCCATGATAATGAAAATACATCTTCACCATAATTACTGATTCTAACATCAAAATAGGACTACACTTGCAACTCCACTTTCAAAGAGATGTTAACTTCAATTTTTCGCAACTTAACACGCACATGTTGTGGCTATCATACATCTCCATTCAGAGCGAAATAAACTAAAAAATTTTAGAAGGAAAAACAATTGTATTAATATTTTGTGGTCTTAATTGGGCATCCTTAAGACTTGTACTTCGTTAATACTTCTTGATACTACCCATTTCTGACTGACAGGCAAACCTAACTAACTAACGAGCTGTTAAAACTAACAAACCGGTTGGAACTGTGCAGAATCAAGTCCATGCAATGACCCACCATCAAAAGAAAGCATCGTCCACTGCACTTTTGGGAAGAAAATCTTTATATACAAAGTTGACAGTTTTGATTGAAATAATACATCACAGGAAAAAGAGACCCTTATAGAAACATAAAGATAGTACTTTTCATTTTCTTCTTTTCATCATAGCATTAAATTAATTACCAAAAACAAAAATGCTACCAAGAGATCATATTGTATAAAATCTATTGGTGCCCTTTTAATAATGTTAAGTTTTAAGCAAAACTAACATCAATAGAAATTATTAATTATATATTTTTTTAACTAATAGGATAGTTAATTCCTAATGCCACATTAGGAAAGAGAAGAGATGAAGTTCAAACCTTTTGTCATTTGAGCTATCCGTGCCTACATTATTAATCATGTATTACTATTATAAAATATGCAATAAACATCATATTAATTTATAACTATCAAATCAAGAAACGTTTTATACAAGAAGTTTACTGCTATAGTTATTTATTTACTACATATATAAATATACTAAAATTAAATTATAAATCTCCATGGACATGTTTATTTGAAAATTCGAAAAAAAAAAGTCTAAAAAGGAACTATGATATGATCCGTACATAGTTTTAAGTAACCCCACATTCTCTGACAAACCTAATGCTGTTGGAGTGTGTCTCTGGATGCCATGATCCCCAAGTAGTATTTTTCATTTGATTTGACTTAACATAATGCTTTATCTTTACACCCAGCCATGCACATAGCATAATTAATTTATTTGGACAACTACATATAGATGCAAAATAAAAAGACAACTACATATAGATGCAAAATAAAAAGAAAGGTCTAACCCGCTTAGGAGGAATAATAAAACATCAGCCATAACACTTAGAAATGAAGAAAAATAAAAAGAGAGAAGAATAGAGATTTGCAGAGTTAAATAGGCAGATAAATCTTGCATTGCCTTAAAAAAAACTTCTCTCACAGTAGTGTTAACAACATCTGTGAGGAAACAGACTTTATACAAATCTAAACCCATAGACATTACCTTGGGTTCTAGGTTAGTAATTAGACATAAAAACCCATCAAAGGGTTTAAAAGGAGCCAATACATAATAACAAATAATAATAAAGAAAAAAACCCAGATCAAGAATCACATTGGAGGAGATGTTAAAAAAAGAGAAAAAAAGAGAAGCCAGCAGCTAGCTAGTTGTTGGTAGCAGTGTGGCTTCAATCTTTAGCCATCTTTCTCCATATATGCAAAAAACAGTGACCCCAAGGCCCTTCGCTCCTCATCTAAGTGATGAAGTTAGAGATCGAAAAACTACTTCTTCACAAGGAATTGTAAGGCCCATATCATGATCGAATCCAAACTCTTCCTCAGCTTGTCGAAGCAAGCATTGAAACTCAGGATGAGTCAAGAATGAGATAGGAACAATGTATCTACTTCTGTTTTCACCAACATAAACAGCAAAGTGCCCTTTTGGCACGTCAAGGGGTAGGCCATCATCATCATAACCATGTTTCTTGCCTAAGCTTGAGCATCTCTTAAGAATTTGCTTGATGACTGTGGTTTGAGTGCCTAGCTTGGTAGATTTCCCGATGGCCATTGTTGTGAGAAGGTTGGTGTTTGGAAGAAGAGAGAACAAAAGAAAGTTCAAGAAAAAAAGATGGAAAAATTTTGAGGAAAATGGTGGTGAGATAAGGGGGTATTTATGAAGGAAGTTAACAGAGGAGAAGAGAGGGGTCATGCGGAGAGTGGGGGCAAAGGACATACCACGGGTGTTTTGGGGTATGTGTATGACATGGTGGGAGCCAAACCCATTGGCTGACACTTCTATGTTGGCCCTCCTAATGACAATATGGACCCTCTTTTCTCACAGCATTAAATTTCTACAAGTTCAAAAAAAAAAAAAAATCAAATAGAGATTTTATTTTTATTGGAAATTATTTAATTGCTGTAACAAGCGTAGTGATAGAACAAAAAAGGCCAAATACCTTCTTTCATGTATAAATTTTACTATTTGATTGATTGCGCATCTTAATTTTTTTTATTTTACATATGAACTTTTATTTTGTGTTTATATCACATATGGTCAAACATAACAAAGTGTGTGTGAATGACACGCGATGACATGGCATGTATACATACAGGTGGACCTCCATGTCAGAGCTAAAGTAAAAGAAAAATTGACCAGAAAAAATAAAATAAAAAATGTAAATCACTAAGCCTAAATCACTAACTACATCTTCATAAAAAAGAATGACATCACCACCACCACTGTCGTCATCATCATCTTCATCAAAATGAAGATACTAGGACTAATCCAACTGCCGCCATGTCTCCGCTGCATTTCCTGCACCTCTATTATCCTCTTCGCCGCCATGTCTCCATCTTACGACCTCTAACATCTCTGCTCACCATAAATCCTTCACCGGCGAGTATCACCGTCATCAGCTCCACAATTTTGACCTCCCTAACGCACATATGTGTCTCTATGATGATCTCCTCTCCAACAGGTTAGTTCTCTTCTCTCATCCAATCTAAAAATGTTGTGGTCATTTTAATTTTTGTTTCAGAATCTGTGAGCAATTGAAGTTAAAATCAAACACCAAATCCCACACTCAATACTTTGCTGAGTCTTTGATTGCTGAAGCAGAAGAAGATGATAAAGTTGTAGCAATCCATGCAGCAGTGGGAGGAGGTACACGACTTAATTTATTCCAAAAGCAATTCCCAGATAAGTGTTTCGATGTTCGGATTGCAAAACAACACGCTGTTACTTTTGCTGTTGGTTTGGCTACTGAAGGCCATACAACAACTTACTGAGTGCCTGAGTTCTTCGGTGTCCGTCAGGGGTTAGAAACTTAAAGGAAGGCACATGCTTCGCAGGACCGCAAGTGTATCCTGGACCTAGAGCGCGCAAGGTGAAGTTCTTGGGAAGTTTGACAGTTTATTTGATCCTAAGAGGAAATGGTGTTGGTACTGGTGCTGTTTAAGGTCATTTTCTTGGTTACGCATTATTGGTTTGTGAGTTGGGTTCAAATGGTTCAAACTTTAATTTACAGTGATGGAGGGAAGGAAATTTCTTATAAGATACGAAAAGGTTAAAAGAGTAAAAGATAAAAATGTGGCAAAAATGCTTCTCTGGCTAGCGTTGGAGCTTGACATGTTGTGTTATGTATTTAACTTCAAATAGCATAGCAGAGAATACCTATCTGCCTATTAGTGAAGTGCAATGCCAAGTTAACTCAAACTAATGAAAGCAGATTTATTTGAAATTGAAGAATGTTGGTTCATGTTTATAGAGAGGTGAATCATGTAGCTGATTTCATGGTTGTTATCAGAGTTGAGAGGCAAACACCCTTTATT
This sequence comes from Mallotus repandus, assembly GCA_949671775.1. Taxonomy (NCBI): domain Eukaryota; kingdom Viridiplantae; phylum Streptophyta; class Magnoliopsida; order Malpighiales; family Euphorbiaceae; genus Mallotus; species Mallotus repandus. The sequence continues at coordinate 4,991 of CATIWM010368933.1, forward strand.
CTGCCCTGATCATACGAAAACAGATGAGGTTGCTGATGTATTAGAAATATTCCATATTATAGCAGAACTTCCTCTAGATAACTTTGGTGACTATATAATTTCAATGGCTACAACTTCATCTTATGCGCTTGCTGTTGAGCTCTTACAGCGTGAATGACGTGTTAAACAACCATTGAGGGTTGTCCTATTATTTGAAAAGCTTGCTAATCTGCAAGTTACTCCTGCTACTGTGGCCCGTCTTTTCTCAATAGATTGGTATAGGAACAGGATAAATGGGAAGCAAGAAGTTATGATTGGGTACTCAGATTCAAGAAAGGATGTTGGGCGTCTCTCTACTGCTTGGCAGGAATATAAGGCTCAAAAAGAGCTTATGAAGGTGGCAAAGCAGTATGGGGTGAATCTAATAATGTTCCATGGCCGAGGAGGGACAGTTCAAAGCATACAAACTGGTACTTCGTCATTTGATCGGTCATTCAAGTCCATATAATGAGAGCAAGGAGAAGACATATGCATCTAGTAATTTGGCAAAACTGAAGGATCTTTATGGTTATCTAAGTGATCAGAAAGAGGATGGTGGCATGGAAAGGGTTTCTGGAAGAGATACTAGTGGTGAAGAGGTAATTCGGCTTGGTGGTTCTACGCTTGACTTACGCTATTGCTTCTACTCTAAAAAGGTTCCCTTTACCAATTCTTCTTCTTGTTCTTCTTCCTTTATCTCATCCTTCATCTCATTAAGTGTGAGATCTGCAGAGCATGTCTTTGCAAAATTTTTGATTTCTTTAATGATATCTACCTATTCTGAGATACCTTTACCAATTCTTCTTCTTCTTCTTCCTTCATCTCAATCTCAATCAATCAAGGTGTGTGTATGGATATCTAAATTTGTGCTATGTGAAAAAAATGCTATCAATGCTCCCTATATATAGAGAGACCAATCCATATCATGCTATATAGAAAGATTTGTGAATTGAAACCCATTTTGTTTTTTGTTTTTGAATGCTTGATTAAAATGCTTCTGGGTTGTAAATTGGGGAAGCTGGGAGTTGATGGAACCAACCACCACGTCAGATTTTAGCATAGAACAGACGCGCCTTTAAGCGTTTCCTTTCAAGTGCTTGTCCATGCTGGCAATTCACTTGTTCAATAGAACAAAACAAATTAGATTCATAAGTGATATAAACACAAAATAAAAGTTTATATGTGAAATAGGAAAAAAAAATAAGTTGAGGTGTACAATCAACTAATATGATAAAATTCATACGTGAAAGAAGGTATTTGACCAACAGAAAATAGCAGATGAAGTCACTAGATGAAGTCACTGAAGTAATAGCAAATGTGATTATTTTTGTTAATTTGTCATATATTGCAATATTTTTCATTGTAGTAGTAACTTATATATACATCAGTAAACAACTTTCTATTTTACCTGTCTTGAATCTCTCTATATAGGGTATCGTTTACCTCTAGTCTTCTTCTTATGTTTGTTCTATTTTAGTTAATTAGTTTATAGCTTTTTTATTATGTTTCTCAGGACATAAGATGGCTCTATTGCTGTTTAATAAAAGATTATTACTTATCTGCTTAATTCATTCGTGGTTCTTTAAATTTAGCGTATATTGCTACTTTACTTTCTCAACTTACAAACTGACTATTTCAACAGTTCAACTTTGCTAAAACCATAACATATAAATCCTTTTTAGCTAGTTCAAAACTCTAAATAATTTTATTTCAACTTATAAAAATATCATTTACACTTTTATTACTGTTGGGAAATATTAATAATTTTTTAAACAAGTTGAGGTGTATTTTAACCAATTTATAAGCTAAGAGGACAAATTGACAGAAAATAACAAATTCTGGAGGCCAGGAATGTATATATTAGATCATTGCTTAACCTTCAAGTTGCCTTCAAGTTGCAATGGCACCATTCCACCATTCAACTCTTCTTTGCTAATATATATATATATATATACACACACTGTTGCAAGGTCATAACAGCCCCACACCCTGCTATATGCATGCAGTTTCTATATTCAAACACCACAGAGATCTCAAAAATCAACATTGAAAGTCTCCATATAATCCTTTTTCAAATAATATTATTATAACAAAGAAAACCTTCATCTCTATCTCATGGTTTCATGTGTCCTTTGTTCAATAAAGACAATGATGATTATATTGAGAATAGTGCTACTCAGTTCCTTTCTTCTACCCTTCACTGCATGCATATATTTTGTAAATATAAATATTCCTGTTGCATTTTTAAACTTAGTTCTTCCCTAACATTAATATATACTCTTTCTATCTATGCCTGAAATCACGGACCAAAAATTAAGTGTACTGGAGAGTACAATCCAATTGAGGGGTTTGGTCTTTAGCGATTGTAGGGCTTGTGATTCTGTGGACTAGACTAAACGACACATAAAAAACAATACTTCTTACAAAGTACAGCCAAATATTTCGCAAAACCCATGTGTATGTTACTGCCATATTTGCAGGTTTTGACCTCAATGCTAACCTTTTATATTTATTGTCTTCACATTTACCGTCTGAGAAGACCCTTGAGCCAAACCCTAAAAAAAACCTAACCTTAATTATGTACATATATGCATATATGCACACACAACTATTTCACTGTTTTTAATGTCATAGAGTGTCATAGCTTTTGTAGTCTTTAACTCTTTTAGTTAGGTATTCTCCTTCTTTAGGGATAGCATAGTATATTCTACACTGCCACCTTCAAGCATCAATACCATAATTGCACAGTAACATAAATAGTATTCTGACATGCATGAAATAGCCAAGAAAAAAATGCGCAAGTTTTTTATCTGAAAATGAAGTAGGCCATATATTTTTTTAAAAAAACAACTCACCATGCTTAACCATGTATTTTTTCCCAAAACCATGAGTTCAGCTTAGGCTAATGAAGCCAATGAGCCTTAGACCAATCTGTCTAAGAGGAGGCCATGTAACTCTATAGGCACGAGGTTCAAATTCTAAGTGGTGCAAAAATTTTGGACTAATGTTCATGGCTACACACCACTAGTGTGAGTGTATATATATAAGAGTTGTTGATAATTGTAATAGTTGATAATGATTGTTGTTGTAGTTGATAATTGATGTTGCAAACTCAAGTCGTCCTCCAGGTGACTAAGCTCAAGTAAAAAAAAAATCTTTAGGTTAATGAAAAATAGAAGTTGGGTCATTTATAATATGTGTTCTTTTATTTAATCTACTAAACATCTATAACTATCTAATTATCCAGCAGAGAAATATTTGATAAAAGGAAAAAAGTGACTCAACAAAATAGGATTTCCTGAGTGGTCCAGATCAAATCATCACCACTTAAAATAGAAAAGTACTAATCAGACACAAATACATAAATTGTGCACCACTAAAAACTTCCAAGCTAGGCTACATTTTCAGAGAACTTATATCTACATGTTCTCACCAGGCAAAGAAAGTGATCTGCAAAGGCTACATTTAATGCCCTGTTATGGCATTGTCCAGCATTTCTGTCTTCTCCTTTTGTTTTTTCTCAAAACCCGAAATGTCCAAGCCAGTCCATCTATGCCACAAGCATACATAGACGTGTATACATACATACAATGTACCATCAGCCGTTACGGGCCATTAATAGGCTCTGGATATATAATTCAGAAACACCAAGTTGAACTTTATCTAATCCTCTCATCCATCTTCAATTCATTAAAAATCCTCAGCTAAAATCTTCTAAATCTTTTATACGGGTTCATTAGTAAAAAAAATGTAGTGCATGTCTAGGACTAACATAAAGAATGTCGTAGTATTCATGCAGCAGTTAAATATAATTTTACAGATAAAGACAACAAAAAAGGGTGAATAATAATAATTAATTAATTACCCCAAGAGTCGCCGTCTTTGAGAGAAACTCTTTCATGTTCTGTGAATGAGATTGATTTGGAAGAATGGACAATAAAACTTGCAGACTAGAAAGGCCCACAAGTCGCACCGAAATGCGGTGCCCTGCTGAGATTTTAGAGAGCAAGGGCATTTTCTTTATAGTTTGATAATGACACACCTATTCCTCAGCACATGAAGGCCATGTTACTCTTGCCTCTACAGCCCCCTGTAAAAGACAACATAGTAAGATCCTGTGAGATCAAAACAACTGCTTCATGGGAAAATTTTGTAACTGTCCATTTGAATTCTTTTTATATGCCCCTTCAGGTTTTGTAAATTCCATTTTCTTTTAGTTCTTTTTCATTTTTGTTTTATCACTCTGCTACAGGGAGCTAAAAGCTTGGTCAGAAATGCATATCTGAGTGGGGGCAGTTGAGAAACCTTCATTTCTTGCTTTTTTCAACAAGTTTCTGTTCTGAATCTTTATTTATATCTGCCAAACTCCCCTGTTGTGGCAGATAGATAAAACTAATTAAAATGACATGGTGATGCAAGCACCATTAACATGCTCAAATGAAATGTCTTCAAAATGTACGATAGGACTTAACAATGATGTGAACATATAAGGTCAGTTGAAATATTCTGAATAGATAGTGTCCTATTTTTATATATATTCTTTTAACAATCAGGTAACAGATGGGGATGCTGCAGAAATGTGAACTAGCAAAACTAAGCACACTCACATGGGTTGTGAGGACATTAGTCAGAAGTCAAGGGCCCTAGAAAGCAGACTGGCATGCGTTATCAAAACTAAGCTTATCAATCAGGTATTGATTGTTAAACCGAGACTTCAAACACGCCATAACCAACTAAAAAGACTATTGAGCGAACATTATTAATTAATTAGATTAGGACCTTCAGCATAAAATGCCTAGATAGATAGAGATGGACTTTAGCCAGTTGTGAGAAGAAGAGAATATTATTTAGCTGGACCCACTTCAAAAAAAAAATTAAGAAAATTAAGGATAGGATCGTACCTGGTACGTGCCTAACCAAAGATGAGAGTGACCATGGAATTGAAGTGTGACCATGACAGCACGAGCACGTCCCATTCAAATGCCAGAGTGGATGACCCCATTTCTACTTACCATCTATGAAGAGCATCACAAGGACAGATACAAGTACTTGAAAAAGGGCCCTTTTGCTTATGACTTATAATTCACTTTCAACAAGAGAACATGAACAGAATACTGCAAAACATATGATAATCAAAGCACCTTGGAAGCCAAATTCAACTAAAGTGGTTCTGTGTTTTGGGCTTTAATATCTAAAAGAACTGTATGTGCATCATATGCCAAAACAGTAACAGACCCAATTAGCATACTCCCCCATGCATTCCTCTATCAGGCTCAATACAAAATAAATTATTAGAAAAGGAAAGGAAGCCAAGTCTTGCAGAAAGCTCAAACATGTCAGCCATCATGGCAAAACAGCTCCAATGGCATAGCTGTAATTCTCTGCTAAATGACATCCACTGGAATAAATACAAAAGCTTCATCCCCATGACAAAATCCTGAACATTGCTTGGAGCACATCAATGAAAATTGAAAAGTATATGAATTATTTATTTTCATTCTACCTCCTCTTTCCGCTACATTCATTATGACTAAGCTAGTTTCGAAAGGTTGGTAATTTAATCAATATATGCACATCAAATGCACTTTTGAAAGTACTTAGCAGAAGTAGCAGTTGATTGAAATTGAATTTTTCATGCCAAATAGTCAAATTATACACTTTTTTCTTTCTTTATTGATACAGAGATACTTTCATATATAAGCAATGACTGGTGCGAGAGGGGGAAAAAAAACAGAGGCAAAGGTACAAAACTGCCCACAATTGAAATAATAAATATAATTGTTACATGCCTACGCCATCATGTAAAGTTGCTTTAGAAATAATGTGAAAAAAAAAATGCAAAAGTACTGCACATTCAATGGTCAGAGGGAGATTTCAATTGTTGATGCTGGCCGTCTATCAAGCTTATCTGCCGTCTGAGTTTTGCAATATGAGCTTGCACCTAATGCATACATCGAATGCAAAGTGTCAAAACATTTCACTTGTGGCTTGAAAAAAATTAGCAAGAATGCAAATAGGATAAACAGATTCAATAGCAATCTTCTCAAGTAAAACTCAGCGCCAAAAATTCTTAACACAAACTATGGTTCATTTCAATTTATTTGGACGCCAGTGTAATTAAACAAGATATTAATGATTCAAAATCTGATGGGTGAATATAAGAGAGTGAAAGCAATCCACAGAGAGAAATTGGCAATGCCTTGACACTGCCAGAAGGAATTTCGGTGGTGCAGATGTAATTTATTGATATCTGGACAAAGGTTGGCAGAAAGTAAAAGACTATCCAAACATATGAAATGCAGCACTTCTTTATAAAAAAAAAAAAAAAAAGTTCATAAAATTATTATTAGTTAAAATTGTTGGAAAATTCTCTGTTGTGAATTCCATAGAAATCCTACAGGTGAAACCAACTGTCCTGACTATATCAAATTTGCAGAGCCCATTGCAAATCATCCTGGAATTGTCAATCTTGATGATACGCAGGTCAACATAATTGCCTTGAGCAATATCTGATATGATACAGATAATGACCAAATAGAAAATGAAGTCAAACTAGAACTAAAATGAAGTTGACACCAATTAATATAGTGCAGAATCAAGATGTCAAGCTCTATTCACCCAATGGCAAAGGAATGGCTGTTGTAACCAGCACGCTCAACATTCTGTTTCTCATATCTAGTCTTGTTTTCTGTTTTCTTAGTTGCAAATGCAAGTAACTGTGAATATAACTGGATTCATGTCTTACAACTTATTACTTCAATTGCTCCTGTTCATGTGCAGCAAGTACTAGAAGAATGTATCCACAAAAATTTTCTTCACTTAAAGAATCACCTAACTTGAAAGTACAATTCAAGCTACAAATTCCTTGTCCTAGTAATGCAGATACATGCAAAGCTAGACTAACTGCATTAACATCTAATTTCTATAATTATGACAGTAACATTAGAAGGTGCATACAGTTTTTGCTTGCTAGAAAATTTGAACTATAAGGAAAAAAAAAAAAGAACTCAAGGGAATAGCTTGGAAGGTAGGTGGCGCTTACATCTTAACTATATGTATAATATGAAAATAGTTAAAAGGCATGATGAAATAAAAAACAAGGGAAAAATCATCAACTTTTCACAAGCACCTAATGATTCTTCATAACTTTGTGTGCTTGCAGGTAAATCAAATATTATATCCATACCTAGCTAAGGTCAAATTGAATAACAAAAAAAAGGGTCAAAAGCAGCAGTAGAAAATTGAAGTATTCTCCCTGGAAACAGTCTTCTAAGTATTGGAGGTGACTGGCTAACAACAGTCCTGTGCTTTTCCACTTCAGGGAATTGATAAATGTTATACATATACTGTTTCTATTATTAAAAGGAGACTGTTCATACAAATCATTTCAATCCCATCTTCATTTCCAAATTTTCTGAGCTCTCTTTCTCTGTCCATTCGACAAACAACAGACTTATGCACAGAGAAACACTTACACACCCATGTGCAAGATAAAAGTTTAATAGCAATTGTGGTGAATGACTCAATTCCAGCCAAACATGAATCAAAGACATGGCCAATTCATGAATAGAGAAAATACTGTATCAGTGTAATCAGTGCTCCCCAGGATTACAACAGAAGTTACAGATTTTACATGGGCATCAATTCCTAATTTTACATACCATAAGAACAATAAGGCTAATTAAATAATTTTTAAACCTCCACAATCACCTGTGTCGTTGTGTAGTCACTATTTCTAATTTTTGGTACAAGGACGGAGCAACATCAATTTTAATTGATAGAGTGGAACATTTTCAACATGTGATGCTGTCAATGGACAGGTAACATAAAGAACATCGACATGACGGAAAGGGACTACAGTGATATCCAGTTTCATAAAAGTATGAGAATAGATAGAGAAAAGAAGTATAATGGAGAAAGCAGACTCAAAAGGGTCTAAATCAAGGGTCTAACATGTAACAATTTCTGAAAAGCACATGCCAGAGTTAAATGTGAGTTGAAGACACAACAAACATTTGGGTCCATCTTTTTGAGTAAATTGTTTCACCCCCCAACTTGCGCGTCAAAAGTTTAGATAATCTGTGCAAAATAATGTAAGATGCTGGCTTTTTGTCTCAATGAATTGGGGAAAACTGTTCAACTATCTTTTTAAGAACAAGCTTTTGTTGAAATCCGGAGAAAAAAAAAGGGAAATTCAATTGGAACAAGAACAAGGGTGGATGAACCGCTCAACAACAGTCATTCATAAAAGCCTATTGTTTACAATGTGCTTTTCTCTCAACAATTCTGATCATCTTCTTTGCTGATTACTGATTTCATGTTTGAATCAAAGAGACTGATGCAAAGCTAACACAGAAAAAAAAAGTACTACAATTGATGTTCCCTCCATGGTTGTTTGCTTTATCATTGAACCAAGACATGACTGAAAATTGAAAATGTAATTTATACAATTTTTTATTAGTTCATGTGCTTTCAGAGAAAGCTTTGCAAGTTCCTCATAATGCTTCCAAATGAACAATGCAAAATGCCATCAGAAATAGACTCCAAAGAAGAGGTGGCGTTTACCCATCTAAACAACAGCAGGGAGAAAAAGAAATAAGGGAAGCTTCGATATTAAGCACATAAATGTCTGAGTAAATTTATAAAAGTGGCTCTTTATTAATTAACTCAACTAAGACTTAATCAAGGGGGTTCATTTCCTATTTATAAAATTAAAAAACAAAATGTTTCTAGAATAATTTTCTTCAAACAAAAAAAAACTCTCCAAAAGGGTACAGTCTAAACTTGCAACCATGGTACAGTTTTGACAGACTGAAGACATCCCCAGGGCACAAGAGATTCTGAGACAGGCATATAATTTAAATGAATAGTTGGATATGTATAGCAAGGGGGTACCAAGAACAAATGCATTGTAGACAAAATTAAATACTAGTGAGGATGTAGGAACGTAATGGCATATATTATGACTTGACTCAAAAGTTCTACACAAGGATACAAGTAGTAATGAAAATGGAAATATGAAATTCTTTCTGACCTGCTGACGAGCTGCTGCAAGTTGTAACAGCTCATCTGCTTCGGAGAAATTCATGAACCATTGGTTTAGAGGATGATCTTTGGTGTCACCTCTCTTCCTTTTACTTGCATCCTCAACTGGTACTATAATCACAGAAGATATAATCATGCATCCAAGTAAGGTCAAGAGAAATATTCACAGATACAACTAAAAGTACATACCAGGAGGAGGCAAACTAAAGCCAACAGGTAATCTGGGTAAGGTTACAGCAGGATGACTTTGCACACGGGCTAAGAAACCCTCAGAAGGCTCAGGGAACACAATTTCGTCATATGATTCCACAACAACAGGCTTCTTGGTTGACATGGGGCCAGATTCATCCTCAGGGTACAATTTCAAATGATGATATCTGTGCATCATTGAAACCTTGAGTAGCTCAGACATGAAGTTTGTTTAATATTAAAACTTTTTTCTTAATATATAAGGCATAGAAGCTATGCTTAGTGCAATAGTAAAAATGCTTTTGCTTGCAATCATAAAGATGCAGGATAGTGTTCTAAGAGAAACCATTTCATGCAGATAAGGGCTTCGAGACTCTTTCTCCAATTTTCCTCCATTACTGCACTTCAGTGGAACCATAATTCTTTTCTGTCGGAGTGTGTGTGTGTGTGAAGATTAAAAAGAAAGAAAAAAAGAAAATGACTTCCTCTAAAAAAAACATGAAACAAATAATAAAATCTGAAGAGTAGCTCCTTCCAAACTTTTAAGATATCAGTAAGGGGTTCATTTAAATCTCTCTAAAGTGGAAACCTATAAAATAGCACAAAAGTTGTGTTTACTCATAACCACTACAAAAATAGATCTTGATTCTTGAGATGTGTTAGCATTTCTCTCCAATCAAGTACTCTGAATAATAGCAATATGCTGTAGATGCTTTAGTGCTTCTTTCTGCAAATTGCTTGATATTCATTTTCGTAAAACCTTCTACCCTGGTGTGTTTTATTAGTGAAAGAAATACAAAATAATTTGTTCCAGCCACACTAACAATTTGTAGAATAAAGAAAAAAGATGAGAACAAGATCATCTTTTTTTCCTTTCGTAAGGAAATATGTTCAGATACCACATAAATTTTTTTCCCCCTCCATACAAAATCTTTAGAGCAGTAATGATGTTTGAAGCATTGAAAACCGAACAAAATATTTTACTGCAAAAAATATTTTCAGCATTCAAATTTAACTTTAAAAGAAAAAATGGCTGGAATTCATTTAGGATGAGTTGACAACAATATAACATGGAACTTCTCTAGAATCCAAATCCTCCCATTTAAACTAGAAGCAGGTAAGAAGTGACATCACTGACATATATCTTTATCATTTAGGTTTTCTGAGGAAATGAGCATTCCAAGAAAAAGGAAATCATAAGAAAAAACTTCCAAAAAAGTTATGGAGAACAAATATTATACAAAGGTGAGAAAGATTAGAAAATGAAGTACTTCCTTTCTAAGCTTCTCAAAAGCAGAAAAGAGACCCATCTCCAACCTTGTACTTTAGAAATGGGAGAAAATAAGGCAAAGCCTCAAAAAATGAGGAATTTTAGCATAGGAAAAACAATGTAGAGGATAATGTACAAGCTTGAAAAATAGCTACATCTGCCTACTAAAGAGGAGAAACAAGGCAAAATGTCCCAATGAAAAATTGCTCAATAAATCATTTATTTCACATATGAACTTTCAGGCATGACAATATCAAACTTCACAATTAAATGCTCACAGAACTATTCCTAACAAGAATAAAATGAGATATTGTCATTCACCGACTACACTTACAACGACTAACCTCACCTCATCCAATACTAATACCAGAAATAAGATTTCTCTGTACAACCTTCTTACATATACTGCTAAGGACATCAATACTCAATTCAAATCAACTCAACTAAGCCTTAATCCCAAATTAATTGGAGTTGACTATATAGATTCACCTTCTCCATCCCATGCAATTATAGACTACATTTTTGGAAAGACTATAGACTACCTCTACCTTTCTTCACTCCATCTACCCTAAATTGTTAATCTTTCTAACCAAGTATCTACGGGTTTACAGTTCACATATTCGAACCACCTCTAACTATCTTCTCTCGATTTTCCCTCAATAAGAGCTACTTCCATCTTCTCCCTAATTCACATATTGTGGGTTCTATCAATTCTTATATGCCCACACATCCACTCATCTTGAATGCATGTTGCTCTTTTACAGACCGACACTCACTGCCACACAACATAGGAAGCTGGCCTCTAGTATGGTAGAACTTGCATCTTAGTTTATTGGGAATTTTGCAATTGCATAAAGCTTCCACAGCACTCCTCCATTTTATCCACCCTACTTTAATCCTCTAGCTAATGTCTTTTTTGCACCCCCCAATATCTTTGGAGAATGGAACCAAAGACACTCTATCCTAGCCCTCAAAAATTCTAATGTCAGACTTTGGCATCAATAATAATGACAAAAACACAAATAACTATTGTTCCATTTTCTCTTCCTGATTTTGGTGGTCCGTCCTTGTGTGTATCTTTTCCAAATGACATCTACTAGAACATTCTTTATTCAAGATCCGTCTCCCATAACAAAAGCAATCTAGTGGCATAGGCCCTTGCTAAAAGATTAGAAAATATCTTTTATGTGAAAGTTAACAAATTAATAATGATTTAAAAGTCCATGACATCAACACACCTACTTTCATTTCCTCTTTTTTTCAACTTAAAAATAAATTTCATTCATTTAGAAAGAGAAAAACTGAAACAACATTGCAAACAAGTTATTGTCTTGTTGTCCACAAAAAATTAAAGGCACAAACATAAATGAAAGACTAAAAAGGTAACAGCCTCCAATTATGCTAAATAAACTTATAGACATTTCCATAAAGCTCTTAAAGCATCAGCACAAAACAATGATAAAAGAGACACTTCATCCCAAGCAAATAAAAAGTTGCAGTCTAGCTTTGTGGAAATGCAAACATGTCTTTCCAACCAAATACTCTGAAAGACTAAAGAACTTCAGTATGTTCTCTACACCCACATCCTCTATATTTGGAATCAACAACGCAAACAATGCCATAAACACTAAAAAGGTGATTCCAAATTGTCCAATTCAGCTCAGAATGCAAAACTAAGAGAGAATTGAACTCACGGCATTTATAACACTGAAGGCAATCAGGAGATAAGGCCTTATAGCCTATGGATAATCTTTTTTGCAATAGTTTCTCAATATTCACCATTTGGAGAACTGCAGAACGCATAGAAGTCTCACCTTGGCACTTTAGTGTCCCAATTATAGCCAAATGGGAGGGCAAACATGTTGACAATAGTGAATTAGCAAGAAAATGTCACCAAAAGAATCTAACAAGCAAATCCTACACCATATGAATCAAATGAAGAATCTCTAATAAAGCAAGCAAGGATAATTCCATACAATCCATGAAATTGAGGTTTTTATTCATTCTAGGGACAAGGTTTATTAAAAAAGAGGAGTTTGTACCTTTTCCAATTACACCATCTACAAATAAATTATTCTAAGAAAAATTCCTTAATAGCATCCTAATGTTCTTTGATGCATTTTGAGAAAAGACAAGGACTAGATACCTTATCATTGTATACTTGACAAACTGCTTCTATGACCTCTCCTTTCCCAAAAGGCCTTTCTAACTACATCGAATTATCCTTGGAGATTAGGCATCAATCCAAAATAAACCAAAATCTGCCTAGAATTCATATATTCAATCCAAATCTCATTCTTGGCCAGAGATGGATCAAATGTTTAATATAATTTTGGTTATACATGCATCTTTGGTTAGTTGATCACTTAAATTGCAAATAATTTGGATCATTGGATAACCTTCCATGCTGCCACTTAATTTGGTGTTTGGAAGATATTTGCATAAAATTCCTGCAGACGATTCAACTATTTCCACTATCCAAATAACATGTTGACTATGGTTCACATAAATTTTAAATGGATCTTTTTTGTCTTGCAATTATACAAGGCATTACCATGTATAGAATTAGTTTAGCCAGGTCTATGATTTCTGAAACATTCCAGCTACAATCAATATTGGTGGAAAGAATACTATACTGCAGAATAAAATATTGACCAGGAACATCTCTAGATATCTTTACCAGTGTAAGCAGCCCATAGTTTTAATGCTTGCTTTGTACTAAAACGATACAAAGATGATCAAACAACCAAGCCTATGTTTCCAAGATATAACAGCAAAAGAAGTGAACCAATTAATAGGCTAAGTCACTCACAAGTTTAATGGTTTATCACAAACATCATGGTGGAAATATAGCGTGATGGCAATCTCAAATTCACCCCACCCTGCTTCCGACAACTCAAAAGGTGGTGACTCAATGACTCTTGTTGGATTGTTGAAACTGGAATGCAGCTGAAAAACAGCTCGCTTTATCACCACACCAAGATCCTCGTTTGTGGCCCCACGTACATATATAGTCCATTTGTGTGACTGATACCTGAGAGTGAATTAACCCATGGTGAATAGCATTTAATAAAAACAGCATTGACCTATCTAAAATAAAAATTAAACAATTCACTTACTCATTTGCCTTTTTTCCAAGCCAAAATGAGATGTTTCCGTAAACTATTGGAATGCTAATCTCAACATCTTTGAGCTTCTTATTGAGAATCTATAACAAAGGGTTGACAATGATATTAAGACAATCCACCAATCCCATATTTGCATAACATTAACGCCTATTTAACAAACCTAAAAGACTCTTTCTAGCTATTAAAACAATTTCTATCAAGATAGCGATTAAATCAATAGGACACAGCTTACTTTTACTCGAAAAATCACAATTTTTTCTTAAACTCAAGATTGATGAAAATCAAAGACACATCATTGGCATCAATAGAGCTAACAATGAATTAAACAAAAATAAAAAATCTCAAAATCAGCTTTAGTTTCCAGGTAATATCAGAAAATCCATAAGAACAGAAACAACCTTCATTAAGAAATATCTTACATAGAATAACTAAGCAATCATACAGAAAACGAAATCCTGTTTGCTGTCTTTCCAAAGAAAGAAAAAAACAATGCAAACAAATACCAAGTAATTAACTTTTTGGGCGCAATATGATGATTCTAGAGCTGAGTGATTATTCAAATAAAAACTAAATCAACAATTAAATCACACAATCTCAGAAACAGAGTAAGTAGCATTGAGATTGACATATATATATATATAATTCCAAGAAACAATTTTGAGTTTCTGGGAAGAATTATTTTGATTATATAAGAGATGGGTAATCATTAAAAATCTGAAACAGAAACTGAAATTAAAAATTAGTGAAACTGAAAACTGATAATTACCTTCTTTTCAGGTTCCTCAGGTTTGCTCATTTGGGTACTTCACTGTGATGTTGATATGGGCCCACTTATTATTTCAGGCTGATGATCTTGATCCTCTTTTTTTTTTTTTGATGATGAACTATCTAAGATATGATCTATAATGCCTTTTATTGTTAGACATGAGAGATGGTAGTTGAATTAAAAGAAATTAGGGTTTTCCTATGCTCAATTACAGGGGTTCATTTAAGGGTTTGAAAAATATAAAATAATTGCCCGCATCAAGATTTAAGAACTGTTTTTTAAATGGACCAATCATAGCTGGACAATTAAAGGGTAATAGCGTCAATAAGGTAGTCTTTGTTGGTGCAATTACCGAAAAACCCTTTAGTTTTATATCATGGGAATTTCGGACACATGGTCAATTTGACCGCGAACTTATGTCAAGGGATCAAATAGATTGAATTTTAACAATTTCAACAAATTGCCCCCTTAACTTCTTTTTTACCGCCATATTTATAGCTTGAGTTTCATGCTATATAAAATGGAAGGTGAGTTGGATTTAAGATAGTCTTGCTTCATGTGAGTTTTGTCGTTTTAATCTTATGTAAGTTTAGTCATTTCCCCTTTATTCTTATTTTTTTATTGTTCTTCCTGAAGTTTGAAGTAACCATGGCAACTAGTAGTGGAGGTTCGCACACAACAGAGTTGGAACACGAGTATAACCATCTTAGTATAAACGACGATGATGATTCAAGAATTATTGTCCTATTAGATGAAGCCAATGATAAGGCTTTAGGTAACAGATTGTGCTTGTTAGGCAAATTCATGACAAACAAAAGCAGTGAACTTCATAGTCATGAGGAACACTCTTGCCCTTTATGGCAACCTGTTAGGGGAGTCTACATTAAGGATTTGGGAAACCATATATGTTTTTTTCAATTTTATCACGAATTCGATATGGAACGAATTCTTCTTCAAGGACCTTGGTCTTTCGACTAAAGTTTATTGGTTTTTGTCCGATATGATGGTTCCACTTTGCCAAAAGAAGTTGAATTCTGATTTGCTAATATCTGGATGCAGATTTACATGCTTCCTGTTGGGTTTGCGATCCGAGAAAGTTTTACAGCATATTGGTGAGTTTGTTAGGGGTTTTGTAGCATCAGATGACAATAGTTTCAATACCATTTGGAGGAATTACCTTCGAATTTGGGTCAGGTTAGATGTCTGAAAGCCCATCAAAACTAAATTGAAGATCAAATTAGCAGGTTCAGAGTGGGATTGGATTGAATTTAAATATGAACGTTTGTTTGCTTTGTGTGTGGAAAAATTGGGCTCTCTGAAAGATTTTGTAAGAATGTGGTCTACAATCCATCTTTGTTGGAAGAGAAAAAATTAAGCAATCGACTTTGAGCTCCCTTTCAACATGATCAGAACGCTGCAGACATGTGGCTTAGTGATGATTCCGGTGATGCTTAGGCGGACGGGTCTCCTATGGAAAGATTTGGTAATCACACAGTTGATGGAATGACATTTTCCAAGAATCTTGGTAACGTGGGAATTTGGAAACAAATTAAGGGAACTGATGGTGGTAGAAATGATGGGACTATTGGAGGACGTAAGGGGAAGTTGACTAAAACTTCACTTCAAAAGGAATGTGTTGGTTCTACCAAATCAAATCTAATACCTTTTATAGATGATTTAGCTGATATGGAAGGAGTGGTTGTGTTTGATGGGAAACGACACCATAAAGTTCCTTCAGAAGGAGGTTTAAATAATGTGGATTGTAGTGATAAGTCTGGGTTGGACACAATGATCTTTGGACTAACTAATATGGTTCTAGACTCTGTGCTAAATGTTGAGAAAGAGGTGGGTTCTAAAATTCAGGCCCACTTGGAGCCATGAGTTATTTTGCTTAGAATTGTCATGGGCTGGCCAACCCATGGACAGTTCATTTATTAATGAACTTAGTCTCTTCCCACAAATAAAGTCTAATATTTCTTAGTGAGACTTTGGCCTTATAAGAGAAGGTGAGTTAGGTTAGTAGGGAATTTTGCTTTTAAAATTTTCATGTGGTGGATCAGGTTGGTAAAGGTGGTGGGTTGGCTCTTCTTTGGACAAATTTAGTTTAAATAGAAGTTATGGTTATGGGCCCAACTTTATAGATTTCATTGTTAGTCAAGACTCTTTAGGACGGTGGCGGTATACAGGTTTCTATGGTTGCCTAGAGGTTTATCGATGGAAGGTTTCATGGCAGATTCTCAGTACACTCTCTTACGGGTCAGATTTACCATGGTATGTTCTGGATGATTTTAATAATATCCTCTATTCTTTCGAAAAGAGAGGTGGCAGTGTTTACATATAATGGTTATTGTCTGAGTTTTGAGATGTTATTTTCGAGTGTGGACTAATTGATTTAGGCTATAAGGGTCATAAATTCACATGAGAGCAGACTAAAGGCACTGAGAGATGGGTTGAGAAGCAGCTTGATAGGGGTTTTACTTCAAAAGATTAGACTTGTTTATTTCCCAATGTCATCATTCATGTGTTAAACACATCAACCTTTGATCATCTTTCAATATTTCTTTTTTTTAAATAAATAGTTATTTATCCCTTGGCCTTTATGGTTCTGATTTGAAAATTCATGGTTAGAGGTTAATGAATGCTCTCAGATTATTAATGGTTATTG
This sequence comes from Mallotus repandus, assembly GCA_949671775.1. Lineage (NCBI taxonomy): Eukaryota > Viridiplantae > Streptophyta > Magnoliopsida > Malpighiales > Euphorbiaceae > Mallotus > Mallotus repandus. Next base: position 22,072 of record CATIWM010368933.1, read on the forward strand.
GGTGATCAGTTGTTGCTTGAATGAGGTCGATCTTGGAATTTAGAGTTTAAGTGGAAACTCAAGTCTTATCAATCTCGTATTGATTCCTTAAGAAAGAGACGTAACTTGCAGGGTTTAAATGAATTCAAGGCTTGTTTTAAAGATTAAGAAACTCTTCTCCTTCAATAGGAAATTTATTGGAAGCAATGTGCCAAGCAGTTTTGGCTTTAAAAGGGTGATTCCAACACTTGATTCTTTCATTCTTATGCTTCTTCCATAAAGAAATTTAATCGGCTTGAAAAAATTTGAGATGGTAATGGTGTTTGGTAAAGCGATAATAGTAGTATGTAGAAGGTTATGGTGGATTACTTTACATTGATCTTTACTTTTAGGGGAGCCATGATGAATGATTTTGAGGAGTGTCTTTCTCGCATAGTGTTTGAAAAGTAGAATGAATTACTTTTATCTCCTGTTTTACCTGATGAGGTTAGAAAGGCAATGTTTAGTATGCACCTAGACAAGTCTCTTGGTCCAGATGGCTTTAACCCTGCCTTTTATCAAAAATTCTGGCCAATAGTTGGTTTGGATATTGTGAAGTGGTGCTAAGATAATTTTTAAGTCGGGTTGTCGATTTCATTATGTTAATCATACCTTGATCACTCTTATTTTAAAAAAGAAAAATCCAAAATACATGTTTGATCTCTAGCTTATAACTCTGTGCAATGTTCTGTATAAAATTCTGGCCAAGGTCCTTAATAATCCATTACAAGTGCTCATGCCTTTGATCATTTCAGATTTTCAAAGTGCATTTGTTTCAGGTATGTCCATTGTGGATATTTTAATGATAGCTTTTGAGCTCAATTATTTTTACTTCACAAAAAATCTTCAAGGAAGAAGAGTTTTGTTGCTTTGAAATTGGATATGTCCAAAGCTTATGACATATTAGAATGGGGTTTTTTAGAGCGATTTATGTCCAGACTTGGCTTATGTGAGTTGTGGATTAGTAGAATTATAGGCCTTGTAGTTACTGTTCAGTATGAAATCTTTTTAAGGTCAAGGTATTGGCTCGATAATTCATTCTAGAGGGTTGCGACAAGGCGATTAACTGTCTTTTATTATATGTGCGGAATGTCTCAGTGCTATATTTTAGAAGTAGGAGAGTTAAGGTTTGCTTCATCGGATTCGTATCGCTTATAGTGCTTTGACAATGAGTCATCTATTCTTTGCCGATGACTCCTATCTATTTTTTAAAGTGCACATTCAAGATTTGCAAAGTTATTAAGAAGACGTTGGATAGTTATGAGGCTGTGTCTAGAAAACAAATTAATTTTTTGAAGTCCTCTCTTTCGTTTAGTGCTAGTGCAGATTCTGAGTTGAGAAGGTAGTTATCTACATTCTTAAATATCCAACAGGATGGTGGTGTTGGTTATTATTTGGGACTCCCTTCAGTCATTGGCAAGAAGAAAACAAAGGTTTTGCACTTTATTAAAGAAAGAGTGTGGAATAAAGTTCAATAATAGAGTAGTAAGAATTTGTTTAGAGTTGGGAAAGAGATTCTTATAAAGTCAGTTGTTCAGTCTATACTAACCTATGCAATGAACATCTTCCTTCTTCTTAAATCTTTATGCTCTGAGACGAAGAGGCTTCTAAATTGTTTTTGGTAGGGGAATGGTGATAAATTCAGTAATGGCATCAGGTGGTTAGCATGGGATGGTCTGTGTAGATCGAAGAGTTATGGCGGAATGGGTTTTAAGGACCTATTTAAATTCAATTTAGCCATATTGAGTAAGTAGGCCTGCAATTTATGACTAAGCCCAACTCTTTTGTCTCCAGAATCTATAAAGAATGTTACTTTCCCTCTTGTTCATTTCTGGATGCAAAGTTAGGCATAACCTTAGTTTCATTTGGAGTAGTTTAGGCCCTGTTTAGTTTTGAAAAACAAGGCATGTTTTCTAGAAAAATTTTCCAGGAAAATTAGAAAATGGAATTTATTGTTTAGTTATGCTATTTTCCTAATTTAGAAAATTATTTTCTAATTTTCTAAATTATAACTAGTACTGAAAAACCAATGAAAATATATTTTCCCGTGTTTTTTAACTTTATTTTGATGGTACCTTTACGTCTTTTTATTCTAAAAAAAAAGACGTCCTTTTATTTATTTATTCTTCTAAAACTCCACAACCTCATCTTTGTGTGGTTTATTCTTCCCCATAATTCAATTCTTTCTCCATGGATTTATATTTCAGGTATTTTTTATTATTATTAGCAATTGTTTTTTTGTCTTCTACTTTTTTTTCTTCTTTCATATGTGTTTTTATTTTCTTTTTTTTGGTTGAAACTCTCGTGATTGGTCCATAATAGATCTTTTATTTCATGGGTGTTATATTTTCTTATGTATCCTTTGTGTGCTGAGTGCAGAATTACAATTGTCATGCTCTTTTCCTATTCGCTAAACTTTAGCCTTTGTTCTTTTTTTGTCTTTTTCCATTGTTGAATAGGTTCGCTAATCCAACTATATCACTTGAGGCTGCATGGTGATTTTTCTTCTTAGTAGTCCAATTATTCAATGTTGCATTTAGAACTATGTTCTGCATATACTGTCTACTCTTCAATGTGTAGACAATCATTAGTGTTTGCAACATTTTGATTGGTCATACGCTTGACTTATTTAAATCTGTATTTTAGCTGTGACATTCTTGTAAAAGTAAATGAAATATGATTTTCTTATGTATTTGTTTCAATAACGTTTGGACTGTAGTAGTATGTGCCTTTGATTTATGGACTTTGTTTCACAAGTCTACATTTTGGCTTAACCTTGAACATGTATTTTTATGGGAATTATATGATCTTTGCCTGTTGTTGATTCAATTAAAATTCAGTCCATTGTCCTCCATATACATTGTTACACTCTACTAATAGTAAATAAATAATAAAGATGTGTGTATGTGTGTCTATATATATATATATATATATATATATATATTTTCATCAGCTTAATGTCGATAATTCCTTTACTCAGCATACATCTCAGCTATTTAACTTGAATGTTGATAAAGACTAATTAAGCCTACCATGTTTACACCTACTTTTTTTTTTTGGTTTTCTTGTTCATCTTTCAACAAAAAGTAGTACTTCCTGGCAGCCCTTCATATATATTAAGATAAATTTTCCTTGTTGTTTACTTTTGGTGACTTGATGTTTATTTGGTGAGATTTTAAAATTTTATGGTTGTTTGAATATATGACTATTAACTTATTATTATGTATGTTAAATTTTAAAATTAAATAGTTGAAATTTATTTATAATTTGAATTTTTTAATTTGAATTTCATTTATTTTATTGAATTTTTTAATTTTAGTTTTTAAACTTTCTTGTATATATTTGTAATAATTTGAATATATTTATGTAGGTAAAATCTACATTAATTTTATCAGGCTCCGGTTATTCTGATTCAAGTGACGATGATAGTATTAATGATGTAGTTTTAACGTAGAGAACTTTTGTAGAAAATAGGGTTGTTGTATTAACCCTACACTAGTCCACTTATATTTATATTAATATTGAAATACAAATAATTGCAAAACTATCCTTAGCTATTTATGAATCTTAGCTAAATAAGAAATAATGGTTAATAACTAATTGCAAGGATTTACATAATGAAAGAGCCCTAGAGGGGGGGGGGGGGGGGGGGGGGGAGGATGGGATGAATAGGGTTACCGAATAAAAATCAAAACTTAAAAACAAATAAACAAGAATCGAAAGAATGTCGAGAAGGAAGAATGAAGAACACAATAATGTAAGGAGTTTGGATTCAACAACAATCCTATGTCTCCACCTAACTTATCCCCAAGTTAGGATTTTTCAATCACCCACAATCTTATTCATAAGATTGAGATTACACAAGAGTTTAAGGCTCACTCTTACAACCTTACAATTAATAATTTTCAAGGCTTACTCTAAAACCAATTCCCAACTATTTTAAAGGCTTAAACTAAAACCAAATTCCCAAGTGTTTTAATGACTAAATACTTAAACAAATTCCTTTAGAATAGAACCTCACTTCCCTTTTTCTAAACCCAAAAAGTAAAAGAAGAGGAATATCTATTCTAACACTCACCAACTCTCACAAGAGTTATACAAACATAAAATGAATTTAAAGAGAGTTTTGAGAGCTTAATTGAATGCTTGTGAGTATGTAATGAGTAAACAAGTTTCTTAACTTCAATTAAGCTCTAAGAGGTGTTTATATAGATAAACACTAAAAACTATAGTTGTTGGATGTGTCGAATATGTCTCCAATGTCCATAATTGATTTTTGAATAATCTTGGACTTTTTGCAGCTAAAATATTGCTCACGATCGTGAGGAAGGTGGTCATGGTTGCGACCAAGGGGAAACTAGCCGTTGTGTTCAAAAATATCCATTGAATACTGTCAAGATTGCTCCTCATGACCTAGTCATGATCATGATGGCAGACCATGAGCGGCATTGTCCAAAATAGCTGAAATGGCTTAAAATGGGCACCAACAGGGGACAACTTGTGACCTGCTCGTGAGACGCTCATGAGCAGGACTGAAGACGATCGAATCAGCCAAAACTTTCTTCATAAAAGTTGTAGATATTTGTTTTATATTTCCATATCACTTTAAATAACCTCAATTAGACCTCTATAGCTCATGATATTATTGAAATACTAAGAGCTATGCAACCTAAAATGAAAGCTTCATATGCTGAATTTGACTCAAGATTTGCATACCCAAATGAGCTCAGATTTTGACAAGTAAGCTCAATCCAGAAACCTTAAGATGTATACTCCAAATGTGAAGAAGATAAATTTCTAATTATAAAGCTTTAAGGATGTCAAAATCCTCCTTGATTCTCAAAGGTCGAATTAGCCCAAAAACATACTTATCAATCCCGTACTCCATTTTGACTTCCAATTGAGTCCTAACTTATATAAACTTAAGCAAACAAAATTAAATGCTCAAAATTAAGTTTGTTAAGATAAAAATCAAGATTGATCATTGCTAAGGTCAACACATAATTAACTCCTAAAATTATGACCTATATCAATCAACACTCCCCCTTAATATGGTGTATGTATGTCTCTCATGCCTATCTTGCATACAAATGAATGAAATAATCTACTACATAGGCCCATAGTAAATACATCTATTAATTAACTTTCAAAATTTGTATAGCTGATCCTTAGGCTGTGATCATCCAATTTTTCTTTGATGAAGAATCGATTAATCTTAATATGTTTGGTATGATCATGCTGGACTGGGTTATGAGTAATGCTAATAGATGACTTATTATCATAATGTAACAATGAATACTCCTCTTAAAGAAGATGAATATCCTACATTAGCTTCTTAAGCCATAAAAGTTCATAAACTCCTTGTGCCATAACTCTATATTTAACTTCAGCACTTGACCTAGCAACCACACCCTTTTGTTTTTTTGCTTCTCCAAGTGACCAGATTTCCACCAAGAAAGGCACAATACCTAGAATTAGATCTTATATCATTAAGAGATCCTGCCCAATCAACATCTGCGTATGCTTCTATTCCTAAGTGAGCATTGTTTGAGAAGCGTAATCCTTTCCTAAGACTAGATTTAAGATACCTTACGATGCAAAAAACAACATCAAGATGTATCGTTCGAAGGTTATACATAAATTGACTTACTCTACTCACTGCATAGGTGATGTTAGGTCGGGTATAAGAAAGATAAATTAATCCCCTAACCAATCTTTGATATCTATCAATGTCAACCAATTCTCCAACATTTTCTTTTGGTTTATGATTGGCTTCAATAGGAGTATCTGCAGGTTTACAACCTAATATTCATGTTTCCTTTAGTAAGTCCAGACCATATTTTCTTTGGCTAGAGAAATATGCCCTTTTCTGATCAAGCAACTTTTATCCTAAGAAAATATCTTAGTTTGCCCAAATTTTTAATCTCAAACTCACTGGCTGAATGCTTCTTCAATCTACTAATTTCTTCTATATCATCACCTGTCATCACTATATCATTAACATATACAATAAGAATAATGATCTTACCATTCAAATATTTGATGAATATAGTGTGATCTGCATTATTCTGCCTATAGCCAAAAGTGATAATGTCTTTATTGAATCTATCAAACATAGCCCGAGGTGACCATTTTGTAAGCACCTAATTTCGGGATAACTAGAATATGGATGTGAAAGAGGACTCCGATGATGAAAACTCGTCACAAATAGGTCTCCAGTATTTGAATTTCGGATTCCAAGGCTTGATTGCATCTTTACAGACTAAATTGAAAATTTTTCTTTTCCTTCAAGGGTCTTTTTGTAATTAAATGTTAAAAAAAATTTCTGATCGAAATAGTGGATTTCGGACAGGAAAAATAGAATTCCTCGGAATTCTATTTTTCCCATCGAAAATTCAGAATTCCGATCGAAATTCCATATTTCCGACCAAAAATTCAAAATTCCGATCGGAATTCTATATTTTCGGTTCGAATTACAGAATTTCGGTCGGAATTATAAAATTTCGGTCGAAATTACAGAATTCCGGTCGGAATTCTAGAGTACCGATAGGAAATCCATGAAATTCTTTTTTATTTTGTTTTATTTTAATTTTTTATTGATTTTTCTTAAATTTGGTTGGTCAAAAATTAATTAATTAATAAAAAATAATAAATAAATTAACATATATCAGCTCCGCTCTATCTTTTATCCTATCTACGTAACCTTGATCATTTTATCTCTACATAATCACTTATCCCGTAAAACGGATTTGGATATACGAAGAAGAAAAGGAGGAGAGGAGGACGTAGAGGGAGGAAAAAGGAAGAAGAAAAAAAAGAAATACCAACTGGGGGCACACAACAAGGAAATAACAGTAAGGTTGTGGAAGTCCATGCTGTTCAACAACCCAGGAGATTCTCGAATTTCAACCAACCCTTATCTAAAATCCTAGGCCGTTTGATCCAAAAAGGCCTCCTTAGACCCTTAACTGTCTCTAAACCACCAAACCCAAATCTCCCTAGCTTTAACCCAATCAGTTACTGTAAGTTTCACCAAGGTCCTAACCATTCTATTGACTCTTGTATGCGTCTTAAACATGAAATCTAAAACCTCATAGACTCTAGAAAAATCACAGACCCTGAGAACCCGAGCACCAGAAATAATCCTTTCCCAAACTACTGAAATGTTCCACCCCCAACTACCATGATGATTAATTCAGGAGTTAGTGAGGAAGAAGTACTAAGCTCCTTTGAGGACCTAGACTTTAAAACCAATGAGAATACTCTTGATGCCTCCAAACAATCCTAGAGAGGAGTTGAAGATTTATTGAGCTAACCTTTGGGCAAATTCGATTATAAAGTATTCTACTCCAAGCCACCTTCTTATGATATCCCCATTGAATTAATCACACCTGGAGGATGGGGTGATGAATTTGGAGATGACAGTGAGCTAATAAGTGAGAATAGTGAGAAACCTGAGGCTCCTAAGTAGCCACATCAAGGAATTGAAGATCTGTTAGGACAGCCCTTAGGCAAGTTTGACTACAAAGTATTTTACACTAAGCCATCTTCTAGTGACATACCCCTTGAAATAATAGTGCCTACTGGATGGGGAGATGAATTTGAAGAGAAGGACAAGG
>CATIWM010368945.1:0-32915 GCA_949671775.1 Mallotus repandus
GAGTTCACATTCATTCTCATGGCAATGCAAAGACAAGAGAAAATCAATATAACATATTGTACTAATTCTTATTCCCTTAAGAAGAACTTCCTTGTCTCCAAGTAAAATCCAATTCTTAAGTAATCTCAATTATCTTCCACCAAATTACTCCAATTCTTATTGTAAGTAATTCAATTAACAAGTCACATATGGTGATCAAACATATACAACATAATTAAGCACTAATTGAAATTAAATCATAAACAAAATAAGATAGAAATGTAGTTCTTTATTAATTCATAATTGTAATTCTCATACAAGGTTTAGCCTAAATACATTCTTAAAGAACACAAAGATAAAATTAAATACATCATAGAAAAAGAATAGAAAAGAAAGTGAATAGATAAAACCCTTTTAATCTCTTAGAAGAGTATCTTCTTGCTTCTTCACTTCTCTTCTAGTTTTCCTTCTTGTTCTAATATGTTCTCTGGTGTTTTCTCTTTGATTCTAATTAATATCCCTTTTTTTTCTATAGAACTTATGCATATATATATATAACTTAGAAGATGTTGGAAGTTATTGGACTTGGAAGGGCATCACTTGGCACCAAAGGTCATTATCATATGCAGAAGCTATAACTTCAAGGGCATTTTCGTCCATCCAAATGAATTTATTTATGAAAAGTTCCTTAATAAAAGTTGTACCACTCTGAGTTATCTTTCCATATCAACTTGAATCACTCCATTTGGACATGGGTAGACAAAATTATGACTGAAATACAAAAACTGCCAAATGCTAAAAAGTTGCAACTCTTTGACACACATGAAAGGTGACGACTCGTCAATCATGGACGACTCGATACAGCAAGGAAGGGTGACGACTCGTGAAGATGTTGATGACTTGTGAAGACTCCTAACTTGAATTTTTTTGCTTGAAAAACTTCCTTCATCAATCCAACTAGCCTCAAGCTTATTCCATGCACCAATTCAAGGCTAAAAACATGTATGGAACACACAAACAACAAATAAAAACACTTAGAAGTAAAAATAACAAATACATAATCAAATAAACAAATAAACATAACAAAAGTCATATGAAAATGATACTAAACTATACTAAATAGCTATACATATTTGCATTATATCAAGTTCCTAATACGCACTCCTCACTAGTAAAGGTAAACCATCGAAAACACTGACAAACTCATATGCATCATAATTTTAAAAACCAAGCTATATCACAACATCTTGATTTTACCAACATCACAATCACACATCAATTCTCACAAAAAGGTTTTAGCACCTTATGCGCTACTACAAGTGGCTATTCTCACAAACATTTTTCAACACTTTGCCTCTCGTATGTTGGTAGCACCAACATGAATGGCAACTCCCAAAAAAATTTCTTTTTAGCACTTTGTCCTCCAATATAAGTAAAGGTCTTACATGCACTTTGGTTTCTTTAAAATCTCGCATTTGAGGCCCACCAGGGCCATACAGTGTACCTTTTCGCTGGTAGCCTAGCAAAGGTTACACAACACTATTCGCTTGTAGCTTAGCAAAAGTTGCACCGCACTTTTCACTTATAATTTTGTAATGGTTACACAACACCCTTTGCATGTAGCTTGTCAAAGGTTACACAACACCCTTTGCTTGTAGCTTAGCAAAGGTTACACAACACCCTCATGAAAGTTTTTTTATGTCATTTATTTTCAAAATTTGCCTCCCATGCATCGAAAAGTGCCAGCATGATCAATGGATGTGAATCAAGGGGCAATTGTTGATACTCAAATTTTTACAGTCCCTCAAAAATCCAATGATCAAAGATTCCTGCCAGTTAGACATAGGGGAAGACTCCTTCAAGGGTCTTCCTAGGCATGCTTAGACTTAGTAGAAACCAACAAAAATATAGAATGACCACCCAATTGGTCCCAAAAAAGAGCCAAAAAGTTAGGGAACAGCCCATAGGAATGCCGACCAACGAGTATGGGTCACCAACCCACACCTGTGGGTCATTTAACCCATGAGGCTTCCTGTGTGGGTTGATGGACCCACATATGAGGGTCCAGACCCAAGCACATGGGTTATGGACCCAAGAGCGTGGGTCGTGGGCTTGTAAGCATAAAAATTCAAAAATTTACCCTTTTTGGGGGGATTGGCTCATTTTTCCAAAAAACTCTCTCCTAGAGAGAGAAAATGAGACTACTTTTTAATGATTTATGACTCTCACTCTCTCTCCTAAAGCACTTAGAGACCCCTCTCACTCCCAAACACTCAAACCAAAATCATTTTCTATTAGGATTTAGACCTATAAATCCAAACCAAGCTCCAACTAAATCAAAGCACACATCTAGGGTAATCACCCGGTCCCTTTGAAGATCTCCTAATTGATTTTAATTAAAATCATTTTTATTACATTTTTCTCCTTCTTCTACTCTTTTCTTGCATTTTTATCATTTTTGATGAATGATGATTATGATATGAGAAGTGACTTTGAAAGTTTTGAACTTTTTATTTTTGATGAAAATTTGAAGTAAAAAAAATTCAGTCAAAACAAAGGAGAAAATAAAGTGGATGGCTCTAGGAGGAAAAATATGGAAACCCTAGGCACTTTAAAGTGCTTTAAATACCTCAATGCTAAACCTAAGTGTTTCATAAGTAGTGAATAGGGTGTCATGATCATGATAAGAATTTTACGCCACAGTTAAAATAAATTTGATCATAACCGATGACATGATGAATTATGATCATAATTAAGCAGTCATAGATGAAAGTCATTACAAAGGTAATGACAATGATCATGAAACTTTTTGTCTAAAAAATTAAATGCATCAAAAACTAATTTCAAATGAATTATAACTAGTGATTAGATTTTCATAATCATGAGAATTGATTCATTAAACAAAATTTCAACTAAAACATGAATTTTTTTTTAAACTTAACTTTCACTACCAATAACAACAACATAATGATCATGATTTAAAACTAGAATTTTTAAAAAATTTGTACTTTAAACTTGGGTTGAGCCATTTTAAACACAATAAGAACTAATTCATGTTGCATCATAATTAATCAAAGTTCAAGGATATAACAAATTAACCACTCAAGGTTCAAATAATTGATTATAATGACACAAGTAAATGTCTATCAAAATGAATTACCATCCAACATTTTGAGATGCCTTAATTGGAGGGGAAATAGCTTGATCATTCTTCATTTCTCCTTATTATTGACTGAGCTCTTATCCTTTTGGAACTTCACTTTGGGGAGGCCAATAACGTGATCACTTTTTCTTAGATCTCCAATGAGCTCCATGCTAGCATGACCAAGTCTCCTATGCCACATCCAAGTGTCATCCTTAATAGCAACAAAACACTCACCACCTTTGTTAGTCAAAGAGGATATATCAATAATATAGACATTGTTGACTCTTTCACCATTGAAAATGACTTTGTTCCCTTCAATATGAGTTACAAAGCATTTCTTTGATTCAAAAGTCACTCTGTTGCCTTTATCGCATAATTGACTAACACTTAGTAAGTTGTGCTTTAAGCCATCAACCAAAAGAACATATTTAATATAAGTAGATTTTTTCTTACTAACTCATCCAATGCCTATGTTCTTACCTTTAGCATTGTAATCAAATATAACTTGCCTCCTTTTTCACCTCCAAATGAGTGAAGAGGTTGGCCTTCCTGGTCATGTGCCTTGAACATCTGCGATCTAGATACCACTTCTTTTTACATATTATGGCTTACAAGCACACCTACAAAAAAATGGTTCATTTCACTCTAGGTACCCAAATGTACTTGGGTCCTTAGGGGTTAACATTGAAAGATCCATTATTTAAGTAACCATGTTTCTTATATCTACTTCTCTTACGCTCATTTTTTCTCGTGCATTTTTTAATACTCGAACCGGTCAATTCTTTTTCTTTTTTCTATATTCATATTAAGTATTTACGTATGAATAATTAATAATGTAATGAAATGAATTAAATAAAAAGTTAATAGCCAAGATTCCACTAATTTACTAAATTCCTATGCAAGTACAATTTTAATTATGTGAGCCCACTTAGCTCAAAGGTTATGCCCCATCATGCCATAATAATGACATCTAACATTTGGTGCATGCTCTTTCATTTTAAAACTATGAAAACTATAAGAATGAGCATTATTAGGTTTCCTAGGCTTAGGTCCTTTTGAGTTATTAGCTCTACATTTGTTATTCTTACTGCCATTAGACATTTTAGGTCCATTGGTTTTAAGACTAGGTTTTTGGTAAACCTTAGTAATTGGAGTACTTAGGCTTACAATTTTTGAAGAACTAGCATGAGCATTTTCATAACCAATTCCACCTTTAGATTTCAAAAGAGTGGAGGTCATAGAGTTGTACTTCTTGAGATTGTCATTTTCATTTTCTAATGATATATTTTGTTCAATAAGTTTTGCATTTTCATTAGCAATCTCAATTTTCTTTGAATTACTTTCACTCAAAGAATTAGTTAACTCTTCATTTTAGAGTCTTGATTTCTTAAGCTCTTCTTTTAGGGCTTTTACCATTTCTTTGAGTGAATTAATTCTAAACAAGTATTTATCACATTTATGCATCATTTCTCACAAGTAAACAACATTTCATCATTAGATTTAAGTTCTAGAGTTACCTCATCACTTAAAGGTTCCTCCAAGGCCATGAAGCAAAGATTAGTAACTTCTCCATCGATTTCATCATCACTAAACTCACTAGAATCATCCCAAGTTGCTTTAAGTGCTTACTTTTTTTCCTTCTTATTCTTGACTTGACTAGTACCTTCATATTTGGTCTTTAGACATTCCCGAATTTCTTTGGCTGACCTTCAATGCTCTATTTCCTTATATTATTCCCTGCTCAAGCCATAATAAGGAATCGTAATTGCTTTTCTATTTCTCAAATTGACTTAGATTGCTCATCACTCCATTCCTTTCTATGAATGATCACCTCATTGTGTTGATTATATTTATTTGTTGGAGGACTCCAACCCTCTTCAATGATATCCCATGAATTTACTCCTTCAACACCTAAAAACATCTCCATCTTATTTCTCCAATATACATAATTGGTTCCATAAAAAATAGAGGTCTTGTGTAGCTAGGACCATAAACATTGGGGGCAGCAACAACTTGACTTATGGAGGCCATGATCTTTTCTCCAAGATTATTAAATCTTCAAGAATGGAGACCAAAGCTCTGATACCAAATGTAATTCCATAAGTTCCAAGAGGAGGAGTGAATTGGCTTTTTAAACACTATGAGTAATTTTTATTTTACTCCCAAGAGCAAACGAAAAGTAGAGTTAGAGCTAAAATAGATAAAGAAGAAGAGCAACAAAAAATCTAAGTATTTATAGAGGTTCGGCCCTCAAAGCCTACGTCCTCTCCTCAATCGCTTGTTAAGAGTCTTAATCCACTATCAATCCACTTCAAGGTGTAGATTAAACCCTTACAAGTTTAAACCAAGCTACCCAAGTGTTTTCCCAAGGCTCACACTCAAACCTAAGTGTTTTCTTAAGGTTCACACTCAAACCCAAGTGCTAAGAACATTCCTCTTAGCTTACAAGTGTTTTCCCAAGGCTAACACTCAAACCCAAGTATTTTTCAAAGGCTCACACTTAAATCCAAGTGTTTTCACAAGGCTCACACTCAAACCCAAGTGTTAAGAAAAATCCTCTTAGCTTACAAGTGTTTTCCCAAGGTTCACACTCAAACCTAAGTGTTTCCGCAAGGCTCACATTCAAACCCAACTGTTTTTCCAAGGTTCACACTCAAACCCACATGCTAAGAACAATCTCACCATTGAGCTATTAAATTATTGTATTAAGCACTCACTAACCAAAAATCAAGAAAACTCTTGAGATAGAAAATATTACAAAGAATAAAGATGAAGATCTTAGGTGGTTGAAGATAAAAAAACAAGAGTAAATTCTCAAAGCTTACTCTAAATGTGTAAGCTCAACTTCATACTCTTCCTCCAACTAATTTCAAAGTAGTATTTATACTCTCATAGAGAAAAGAGTTATTGGGGGGGAGGGGGGGGGGGGTATTTAATGCAAATAGAGTCGTTCAACCACCAATATAAAAGTGCTCTACAACTTTATCATTGCTCCTGATAGAGTCGTTATTGGTCATGACAGTCGGGGCGCCATGATAAAAATTCAAAACCGCATGCGTTCATGGGTTGTGATGCTTCTGTCATTGGTGATGATGAGATTTTAGAAACCACCGGTGACCGTCATTGCTCATGATACCTCTATCACCACTCATGATGGGTGTGTCATGACTTCACTGCTCATGACACTGGAGTGATACTTGTCATGAAACCTTTGGGAATTTTTACACTTTTGCAACTTGAAACTTCATAATTTTGCTCCAAAAATTTTTCTAATGAATGGAATTTTCTTGTGACATTTTTATCATCTTTATTCTTTTATTTATTTTTATTGTTATTTCTGTATTTTATTGTTTTTTACTATTTTTGTTGCTTTTATGCCTTTTTTGCTAAATTTGCCATTTTTATCATAAAGTTGATATTTTTATGGTAAAAAATGACATTTTTATCATCCTTATCGTTTTAATTCTACATTTTTATTATTTTAATTGTGTTAATTTAATTTTTATTATTCTTATCATAAAGTTAATATTTTTACGGTAAGAATAGTATATTTATCACTTTTATTATTTTATTTGCATTTTCACTACATTTTTATTATCTTTATTACTTTAGTTATCTTATTTTAACACTTTCATTATTTTTATTTTCCATTTCAATTTTTTAATATTTTCCTTGTCATAAAATTTTATTTCTTCAATAAAAATGACAACTTTACGTCAAAATACCTAAATTCCAAAATCTTGCATCATGCATCCTCATTAGCATCCTTGTTTTTCTATTTGTTTAACTACTTTTTATAACAACCTGTAGATGATCGCAATTAGTTTGTGTGCCCTGATATCACACTGATCATGTGTCCTGTTCTCTCGCGAATCAACCCATGAGCCTCCAATCACAAAAAAATGGGGTGCATACAGTGTCCACCTTTAGTTTTTACTCTACCTCTGAAATTAAAATGAGAATATTGTATCATCTCTTTCCATAGTTTATTTCCTCACTAAATCCTTCAAACTTATTATCACTTAATGTCTATAAGGTCTACTCAACCAAGGGCTTTAATACCAAAATAACTGTAACACCCTTCTTTGAAATACCCCTGTTGAAACACACTATCCGATAATGGCATTATAGAGAGAAGCGTTATGCTGGATCTCAGTTTACACATGACATCTACTTAAAACATATGTACCCATGTCATACAATAGCTTAAACAATACAAGTAGCATAAGGAAATATAGTGGAACATCTACTATACCACAAGTAAACCTTAATTTTTTACACAAAGTTCAAGTTCCAAATATTTACATCAAATTTTACTTAACATACCATACATAAAAAGAGGTGAGTATGGGATTATAATAAAGATACAAAATAAAGATATAAAAAGAGGTAAGTATGTGGATAGTGCTAGAACTACAACGACGGTAGGATGCATCTTCTACAACTAGCACATCCTAAGTCGGGCTCACTATCATCATCCACTACTCCTCGACATTCGTTCAATAAAAGGTATATCTAAGTGCAATAGGTAGGAGCCAACATTAGCAAAAAGGGCAAAAGGTAGTCATCCCAAAGAACCTCATAACCAAGTCAAGTTGACTTGGACATCAGAGTCTGTCTCACACATGACCCTAATGGTAGTCTGCATATTGTCCTCCATCTCCTCTCTAATAATTAGCTCCCAACCTGTTGGCTTTACAACTACCTTAAAAGCAAGCTCTATGTCTCAGATAAAGTCGTCTCAAAAGCCATGATGATCTAGTTAATAGCCATAGCTTAAATAGTGTCGTATACTACACTGCACTATACAGGAAAAATAATAAAAATACAAGTGTGAGTAATTTCATAAGGAAATTATACAATGAGTGTAAAAAAAATATAGAAAGAAATAATAGCATATCAGTTATTATGCACATTTACGACAGTTTCATCAACAAATAAAGACAAGAATTTCAAGCTTTAGTGAGGTATAATGTCCGAGTATCAAATTAAGGATTTGGTTAAATGTTTATAGTTTAATATGTTATTTTTCTAATTTACTTCTATATTCTTAGGTAGTTATCATCAGTTAAATTTTTATTTAAGATTATGCTTTCCTTATTGTCGGTACTCTTGTCATGTTTTCATGGAATTATCATTAAAATTTGAAGTTTATTTAGCTCTTATATTAATATTTAATACTGGTTTTTCACTACCATTTAAATAGCATAACACTTACTTAGAGTATACTCATATATCATAACATATAACAACTGATAGTATAGTTCACACCAACTGTACTCAATAATTCATAAATTTCATTTAGTTTGTATGCATACATTATCAACCACATAGATTTGACCCAAAAGCATATGGAACCCATGCATTTTCCTAAAGATAGTTATCCATTAGTCGACCGATATTCACTCAGTAAACTCGCACATATCTCACATAAAACGCATGCTAGTATAAACATATATGTATGTGTGTGTGTATTTAATAAGGTATCAATTCAGCCTTTTATTTCATTTTATTTTTTTGTTAGTCCATGTTTCAAGTTCTTGAGGAATTATATACATTGTGAAACTTTAGTCTCTATATCAGAGACTCAACCTTTACCATATTTGTTTCCAACTAGAATAGTGATATTTATATGTAAACCTTTAAACATTTTAGGACTTTAGATTTAATTTAGTAACCCTTAAGGTTTCTTTCTTAGTTTGAAATGTAATGCAAGCATATCAACTCAGTTAGGTTATTTTCTTATATGGTTGGTCGAATTCTAGACAAATTCATGTTCACTTAAATTAAACTTAAAATTTCATCTTATTGAGCTCGTATTTCTCTACCATTAGTGGATTTAGGTCCTTTATAGTTGAGATAAATGGTATGCATGTTTCTACAAGAGTATACATAATTGCGGTTGATGTTCTAGTCAAATTCATTTTGGAAATTTGAGGTTTTGTGTACATAGTGTAGCCACTGGGGTGCCTCATTAGCATTGGGGCAAAGCCATAATTCAATTAAGTGATGCCTTAGTGACTAGTGCATTCGCCTAACCACTTAAGTATAGCTTGAGTGCCTTGGGAACGATTTTACAATGTGTTTTTGCACTTACACTGGGTAAAAATTTGTCCTTAATGCACCCCGAACATATTTTCAAGTATCACAACTCAATTTCAATGATCTTAAATCGTCTATGCTAGATTTCCAGTTCTTCCAACTAGTTTATTAATTCATAACATAATCCATGTATAACTAAGAACAATTCATATAAAGAAGGAATAAAACTTATAAAACTGATCCTACATATTTGTCTACTCCTTTGATGAACAAACTTAATAATGGATAGAAAACAACAAATTCTAAATCATCTTGCATAACCCATGTTAAGCAAGTCCAACATAAAAATTTCAACAATCCAACAAATCAATTTTCAAAGAGAGTAGCTGAGTAACTAATTTGAAGAAAAGGAGAAGAATCACTCACTAATGCAGAAAAAACCTTGCCCTTAGCCACTCCTTATGAATCAATCTTGATTCCTTACAAGAACATAACCAATTCAAAATTCAGAGGTTTAATCCACCAAAACTATATGAAATTAACATGCATATGAAAGCTCACCTAGTTCTCAATGTGTTTTAACCTAGATGCTCTTTATTTCTTCTTAAATCTTAATAAACACAATACTTTTCTTTCTTCTATGATTATGCATTCTTGAAAGAATGAGGTTTCTTTTTTTGTTTTGTTTATATAGGTATTTAATAAAAGGGAGAAGCTCTCCTCTTGTTTAACACCTCATCCATAAAGTTCATCTTAGCGCCGTTTTCTTCCTTTGTTACATTAAGACCCTCACTTCTTTACTTCATTTATATTTTTTAAGTCCATTGATTTATTATTTAATTGATGCAAGACTTAATTTTATTACTTAATTACTTATGATAATCATCATCATCATTTTTTAATAACCCAAGGACGTGGATGTTACATTCTGAGTCTCCGAGAATGCTTGAGCTGCATATTTTTTTTATTGCGAGATCCTTTTTTAGCCAAAATATGTGCTTGTATTCTTGATATGACTTGAAAAAAATATTCTGAGCTTCTTATTTTATGTTCACAACAACTTCTTTTTTACTTATCTTGCTATGTTGATATTTTTTTTGCAGGACTTTGTTTTAATTTCTATCTTTATTTTTTAGGGCTTACATGAATTTTTTGTTGGTTGGTCCTAGAACAAATATACTGAATTGATTCAAACTTAAAATTGATATTGTATAAAAAAATTTTGTAACTAAATTCTAATTTAAATTGACAAGTCATTGTATTTAAAACACTAGGTTTGAACACATTCAATTATTGTATAAATGAAATGATTTTTTTATTTGAGCTTTTAACTTATTCACCTAAAAGTCCAAGCCTTAGATCAAACCAATTAACCGAACTGAAATAACCCGATATTTTTTGAACATCCAAACCGATAGTTTTCATCGGTCATTTGGTTCGGTTGTCTTCTAAATAATAGTACTTCAGAAACTGATCAATTCAGTTTTTGCATGAGCCATACCGAACCAACCTGGCCAATGCTCACCCTACAGATGGCTCATCAGAAAATGGTTTCTTTGCTAAACATTAAGTTAGTAGGTCCCGCGTACTGAGAAATAGGATGCGAATTCACAGGATTACCTACTCACTCGGCACTTTTAAGACTCTCTTTCGGAAAAGTGGGCCCAAATGTACCATACAAAAACAAAAATAAAGCAAAAGTGTTTTGTCCGGATTAACAAAAAAAAAAAAAAAAGCGTTTTGTCTAACTCAGCATGATGTGGAAGGAGGCAGTGCTACCAAGAAAGCCCTATTTCCCTAATCAAATATCAGCTCCGGCGACTTTCACCTCCCAGCAGAAAGTCTGTTCAATTATGCTTTTACATCCATTTTAATACGAGGCACCCAAGCCCTTTAAAAAAAATTTTTTTTTGGTTAATAATATATTGATTAAATTCATTATACATTTGGTTTTATTAAAAAAAATTCTGAAAATTTACCAAGATTAAATATAAATTTTAATTATTTCCTACGAATAGTTTAAATGAAAAAAAGTGTGGACATTCAATTAAAAAAATCAGGATCTAATCTCACATTCAATCTAGGTTAATAGAAATATATTAAAATGAGTTTAACAATTAAAAGTGTATATTTTGAAGTGACCAAACAATGATAAAGGAGGTTAATACATTACAGAAGTAACAATTAACCTCATCCTTAATAAATTAATAATTACATTATTTAATAAGTAGTAATATAATTTTAAAAAATTTCTTCTATAATTAGTAATTGCCATACTAATTGTTTATAAAAAATGCATTAAATAGGCAAAGGTGCATTTATGCTCCCAATATTTATCAGGAGGAGCTAACAAACTATCTCTCTCTTTTTAATCAAATAATACAAGTTTCCATACTAGTAACTATTCAAAATTAGAGAGAGATTGAATTTTACACTAACTACTGTTTTATTTTAATTTTTATAGTCCCACGTGTAAATGTTTAAATCTATAATAAAAACTATTTATGTCTATAATTTATAATATATATAAATATAGAAAGAGAGAGAGGTAGGCGAAGGGAGGGACAAAAATAATTATTAATTAGTCTTTACTTATTATTATATAAAAATTAGATAATTTAGTCATTTACTAATAAAAATAAATTGAATTAATTAAAATATAATTCTAATTTAATGTAAACTTTAGATGTAATTTTGCTGAATAATATCTTTTTTTTTATTTTAATTAGATATGCTTCTATTTTATCTAAAATTAATGAAATTAGATAATATATTTTATAGGTCTTATTAAATTAAATTTTATAAGTAAATAAATAATACTAAAATAAAAAATCTTTAGAAATTTTTTTTTTGAAGATAATCTTTAGAAAATTATTAATTATGAAAAATATTGACATTAAAAATTTTAGATGTAATTTTGTTGAATATATTTGTTTTTATTTTAATTATATGTGCTTCTTTTTTATCTAATATAAATGAAATTAGATGATATATTTTATAAGTCATATTAAATTAATTTTCAAAAGTAAATAAACAAAATTGAAATTAAAAATAACATTTATAAAATAATTAATTATGGAAAATATTAACATACAAAGGTTGAAAGAATTTTCTATAATTATTCAAATAGAAAAATTATTAATAATGTAATGAATTATTCTAATACAACTCAATAATGTTTGTAAAATTAGATTATTATATAAATAAAAATGTTAAAGAAGAAAAACATTAACATTAAGAAATATTAAAAATGATATATTAAATATAAAATCTATTAAAATTATAGTAAATATGTATCTATTAAATTTAGAAAATTGAATAGCCATATAAATAAAATAGTGCTCGGATTAGTTTTAGGAATTTCACAAAAATTGAATAAGAAATGAATAAATTTAAATTAACTAAAATTTATTTATTTAATAATTATTTATAGCCATAAATTTATCCAAAAGTTAGTTCACAGATTTTTTTTTTGTTATATAAACAAAATAGAAATTTTATGAATGTTAAATATTATACTAAAATTTAATAGAAATGGAAAATAACTAATATTCATTATCTAATTTCTAACATTAAAATGTTGAAAACTATGAATTGTAGTTGCTCAAAAAATTGCGATTTTTTATTGGAGATAAATGAATGCAAATAGACAATGAAAATTAAAAAAAATTAATTTTTAAGAGAACGATTTTAATATTTTTCATATCTTATTTTTAAAAATATTAACTTTAGTATTATAGATAAGATTTTAAACAAAAGGTTTGTTAAATATTTGAAGTATTATTAAATTAAATTTAACGAGTATGTAAATAATATTAAAATTAACGACATTTATAAAATTAATTACAAAAATAGTGAAATAAAAAATATGAAATAATTTTGTATAATTTCTTAAACAGAATATATTAAGAATCTAATAAATTATTATATTACAACTATAACAATTATAAAGATGTTAAAATAGTATAATTACAACTATTATAATTATGAAGATGTTAAATTATAATAACTATAATATAGTTTGTATAACTATATTATTATATAAATAAAGATGTTAAAAGAGTGTTGTATAATTGTATAGAGTTATTTTTAAAGTAAAAATATTAAGTTATTCAAATAGAACATTTATTTCAATTATAATGAATTACAACGGTCACAATCCGAACTCCAAAGACACGTGACCGGCACTATGAAATGAGAAATGCATAATGCTTTCGAAATCCGTAGTAAGCCTTTAGAAATTTATCACAATAAAATTAACCACTTTAAAAAAATTCTAAAGAAAATTTGGTGGAGTTTCCTTTGCACCAAGAACAATCGAAAACCTGTAAAATGCAAATAATAGTTTCAAATATACCATTCATAATTACACCAATATTACCAATATCTCAGCTCACGTATATTAAAATACATATTATAGTACAATACAAATACCAATTCAATTACATTAACAACAACTCTTCTAAACTACTGCGGTGTACTCTAGATTAACTAAAATTATTCCACAAATATTAATAACATTACAATAACCTACATAAAGCAGTAGGTGAAGAATGAATCTGGCGTAGAAAAGATCTACCAGTAAACTCCCAAGATCTTGAAAAATAATTGAGCAGACTTAGACCTCACTGAGTGAATTAATAATATAAAATGAATGTTGGTTTTAAAATACCTGTTTGAAAAAACATTAAAAAGTTTAAGTATTTAAATTCCTTTTTGTTTTGATGAAAACTAAATTTATAAAAATATCTTTAATACAAAATCACTAATAAGAAAATTATATAAATTAAATTCTTTGATGGAAAACATCATAGAACCCTAAATCTCAAATCAAATAGTCTTTCAACTCTCTTAAATTCAATTGACTGCCATCCTGAGAGATCAAGCTCAACCGAGTTACAGCCGCAGTCCAATTACTTATTCTATTTTTGATGTCCCAAGAGAACAAGCTTAACCAAGTTACATATTATTTTCGGCCCGAGAGAACAAGCTCCACTGAGCCTAATCCACATACTGCCCGAGAGAACATGCTCCACTGAGCTCAATTCATATGCTGCTTGCGAGATCATGCTCCACCGAGCCAAAACTATAACATTGCCCAAGAGCAAAAGCTCAATCGATCCAATCCATAACACTGCTCGAGAGAATAAACTCAACCGAGCCAATGCACATATATCTCATACTCGAGATCTTAACCAATGTGCACGTGGTCCTGCCGTCACCCACCAAAATCATATTATTTCTTAACTCAAGCATGCGGATAAAATTTAAATAAAAGAATAGTTATGTGATTTTCTTAACAAACATTTTATAAAATTAACTCGTAGGTGGACCATGTCTGCCTATGTATCCTCGATTGGCCAAACGCTACCGCTTTCACTCCATAGCTCTCTATAATAAATAATATTTTATTTAAAACATGCTTACATATATATGTCAAATAAATGCATAATAATTTTCCAAAATTCCAAAAAATAATAATAAAATCAAGGAATTAATAAAATGGATTTAAAAATATCTTAAATATGACATTTGAGGTTAAAATAATTTATTTTGATGAGTTAAGACAATTTAAATGAAATAGAGTAATTTCCACGGAAATGCTTGTGGGATTTTTAATTCAAAATTCGTGAGGAATCAGACCTAGCTCCAGTTAGGAAAGTTAATCCTCATAATTTATACTATTTATTAAAAATAAAATCATACTTTTCTGGGTTGGTCACTATTCCTCACTGGAATCCGATTAGTACTCACCAGATTTTCTCACCAGAAAATGTATTTTACATAAATCAGGCATATCAACATGGTCATAGCAGTATATGG
The DNA here is from genome assembly GCA_949671775.1 of Mallotus repandus. Taxonomy (NCBI): domain Eukaryota; kingdom Viridiplantae; phylum Streptophyta; class Magnoliopsida; order Malpighiales; family Euphorbiaceae; genus Mallotus; species Mallotus repandus. Next base: position 14,990 of record CATIWM010368945.1, read on the forward strand.
AACTCAAAAATAGTTTCAAACTCCACAAACAACCTCTAAATAAATATATCAGAGAGGAAGAGAAAGAATACCAATTAAACTCCGATCAAGGTCCTAACATTGTAGATCAGACTCAAAATGAGTATCTACCAACTCTTGAAAACAAGATGAGACCGATGATGGTAATTACAATATCCAACAGTCATTGGAAATTGTGACATAACACTAAAAACTTTTAGCTTAAAAGCTTAAACCGATAAAATCTAAGATAAATTTCATAAAATAAAAACTACCAACATATAGAGGATGCTGAGTAGGATTTGTGGCTCGAATTTTGGGTCAATCAGAGGTCATTTGGCTGGTGAACAGAGATAGAAAAGATTCAGGCGCTACAGTGACAACCGAGAAGTTTAGGGGCTTTTCTAGAACTTTCGCGTGTTTGTCAAATATAACTGAAGAGGAAGATGAAAATTACAACTTTAGTCCTTGGATTTTTAAAAAAAAATTGTTTAGTCCTTCCACTTTGAGGTTTGAGATAATTGCTAGCAATTTAATGAGTTACCACCATACAACAACCACACAACAATATTGTAACAACCAATCTATGAAACAACCGAACATCAATGACAATAACTCAACATCAACAAAAACAACTGAATAATCAAACAACAAGCAAATCAAATACAAATCAATAGCCTATCAATGACACAATAATGACATCATAACCCATCAAGAACCCAACATCAACAATATCATATATTATTTTTTATAAATAAATTAAGGGTTATTACATTATTTCTCTCTTAAGAAAACTCATCCTCAAATTTTAAAATCTTACATCAACCTCCAAACAAATAATGATATCAAGTTTGCATGTCTGCCTCAGTCTCCTAAGTACAATCCTCTACTATGTGGTTGCTCCACAACACATTGACCATAGGAATCTCTTTAGTACAAAGTTGGTGAAATTGTTGATCCACAATCGCCATTGGATACTCTTCATATGACAAATCCTCACTAATCTCCACTGCTTGTGGTTGAAGAATGTGAGAGTGATTAGAGATATACTTCCTTAACATAAAAACATGGAATACCGGGTGGATTTGAGACAATTTTGGCGGTAACACCAGTCTATAGGCCACATCACTAACTCTCAAGTGAATCTCAAAGGGTCCGATGTATCTTGGAGCTAGCTTACCCTTCAGACTAGATCTTATTATGCCTTTCATAGGTGACACCTTCAGAAACACCATATCTTCAACAGAGAATGATGCATCCTTCCTTTTAGGATCAACATAACTTTTCTATCTATTAAAAGTTGTCTTCAACCTTTGTTGGATGATAGGAACCTTCTCTGAAGTTACTTGCACTAACTCTGGGCCTGTTTTTTACCTCTCACCAACTTTCTAACATAAAGGTGATATACACTTCCTTCCATACAATGCTTTATATAGAGCCATTTTAATACTTGTATGATAAATGTTGTTATATGCAAATTCAATCAATGACAAGTATAAATCCCATTGACCTTCAAAGTCCATCACACACATTCTCAATATATCTTTCAATGTCTGAATTGTCCTTTCTGACTGACCTTCTTTTTGAGGATGAAAAGTTGTACTGAAATCAAGTCTTATGCCTATTGCCTTATGCAATTCTTACTAAAAGCCTGAAGCAAAAGTAGCTCCTCTATCTAACACTATACTCTCTAGCATCCGATGTAGGCAAACAATTCAGTTGATATACAATCTGGCCAACTTATTTGTAGTATAAGTCGTCTTAATTGGCAAGAAGTAAGCTGACTTGGTCAACATGTCAACTACCACCCATATGGCATCATACCCACTTGATGTGGGAAGCAATCCAGAAAAAAAGTCTATCGCAATCATATTCCGTTGATATACAATCTGGCCAACTTATTTGTAGTATAAGTCTTTTTAATTGGCAAGAAGTGAGCAGACTTGGTCAACCTGTCAACTACCACCCATATGGCATTATAGCCACTTGATGTAAGAAGCAATCCAGAAAAAAAGTCCATCGCAATCATATCCCACTTCCACTCAGTAATGGGTAACTATTGTAGCAATCCCAAAAGTCTCTGATGTTCTAATTTTACTTGCTGACAAATGAGACATTTGGATCCAAATTCTACACTGTCTCATTTTATCCCATTCCACCAATAAGTATCTTTCAAATCATGATACATCTTGGTAGAACCTAGATGAACATTGTAAGTAGAAATATGAGCTTCTTCCATAATCTTTTTTCTTAACTCATCCACATTTGACATACACACACAAACTAGTGCCCAAACGTAGTACATCATCATCGTTAATAACAAAATTTCTGGATTGACCTTGCTGTACCTCTAATATTATCCTTTGTAATTATAGGTCTCTTCTCTAAGCTACTTTTGCTCTGTCTAAGTATACTAATGGTAATCTGAATTGAGCCAATAAACCTTTCTTGGTAACCTTCCATTGCAATCCCTAATCAATAAGCTCATATAATTCTTTAATGATTGGCCTCCTTTCTGTGCTAATGTGAGCAAGGCTACCTGTTGACTTTCTACTCAACACGTCAGCTACCACATTAGCCTTACCCAGATGGTATAAAATAAAGCAATCAAATCCTTTTAGAGTTTCATCTATCTTCTCTGCCTCAAGTTCAAGCCTCTTTGCTGGAAAATGTACTTTAAGCTCACGTGGTCGATGTATATTTAATAAGATACATTATAGAAGTAATGCGTCCATATCTTCAATGCAAATACAACAGCTGCCATTTCTAAATCATGAGTAGGATAGTTCTACTTATGTTTCTTTAACTAACATGAAGCATAAGCAACTACTCTCCCATTCTACATTAATACATAAGCCAACCCTACTTGTGCCTTAATTTTTATAAAGTAAAGTCAATACTGGAGCTGAAGTTAACCTATCTTTAAGCATCTGAAAGTGCTCCTCATATTTATCCATCCACATAAGCTTAGTATTCTTCTGGGTCAACCTTGTTAAAGGCACGACAATCTTGGAGAAATCTTTCACAAATCTCAATAGCCAGCTAAACCAAGAAATCTCCTTACTTCTGTGACTCTTGTGGGTCTCAGCCACCCTTTAATAGCTTCAATCTTTTTGGGATCCACTTGTATACCATCTTTGGATACTATATTGTCTAAGAATACCACTTGATCTAACCAAAACTTACACTTAGAGAAGTTAGCATACAGTTGATGTTCCCTCAAAGTCTTAAGCACCATCCTCAAATACATGACAGTTCCTCCTCACTCTTAGAATACACCAAGATATCATTAATAAAAACTATAAAAAATTGGTCTAAGAATAGCCTAAACACTCAATTTATCAAGTCCATAAGGGCTGCTAGGCATTAGTTAACCTAAAGGACATCACCAAAAATTAATAATGGCCATATCTTATCCAAAATGCTATCTTGGGTATATCTCCGCTTCTAATCCTCAATTGATGATACCCTGACCTTAAGTCAATTTTGGAGAAACACCGAGCTCCATAAAGTTGGTCAAACAGATCATCAATCCTTGGAAGAGGATACTTGCTCCTTATGGTGACTTTGTTCAACTGTTTATAGTCGATACAAAGTTGAAGACTACCATCTTTCTTCATCACAAACAACACTGGTGCGCCCTAAGGAGATGTACTAAGTCTAATGAAACCCTTATCAAGCAACTTTTGCAATTGCTCATTAAGTTGTTTCAACTTTGCAGGAGCTATCCTATAAGGTGGCATAGAGATAGGATCAGTAGCAGGTATAGCATCGACACATAATTCTATCTCCCTTTCCCATGGCAATCCTGGTAATTCTTCAGAAAAAACATCAGGAAACTCACACATAACCGACACATTCTCAACTGCTTTTTTATTTGCCTCAGTATATAACCTTGACATCCCTCTCTAGGCATCTTTCTTATTATGATTACAAAAATAAGATTCTAAGGAACTTAACTCTTGTCACCTCAGAATCAAAATTTCACATCATTTGGAATCCTAAGAATTACTTCTTTCTCCCGATAATCCAAAGTTGCATAATGTTGAGCCAACAAATCCATTCCCAAAATCACATTAAAATCTATCACATACAATAAGACTAAGTCTACCAACAACTCTCTACCTTGCACTAACATTGGACAAGATGGAAAGACTATATCTATTTCTAACTTATTATTGAGGGGAGTTGCTACAAATAATGGAACTGACAACTTAGATGGTTGCCATTCCATCTTGGAAGCAAATATAAGTGACATAAAGGAATGAGATACACTAGGATCAAATAAAACTATAACATCAAGATAACAAACTGGAAGAGTACCTACAACCACTGTACTAAGGAGTAAATGTAAAAACTCTAATTTGTTCATGGCCTACCTGCTGTGATGTAGATGGCTACATGAATCCTCAACCACTAGATCTCCCTCCAAATCTACCTCCTAAACCACGGCTTTGCTGGCCCATAAAATTGAGTGCCACTCTGCTGAGGATATACTGATGCCTGAAATTGGGAAAGAGTCTGCTATATTGGCTGAGCAACTGTATATGCATATTGATAACCATAATGTAGACATGCTCTAGCAAAGTGTCCAACCTGTCCACATCTGAAACAAGCTTCTGATGGTAAGTGACATAAATGTTGATGTATTCGACCACAGTTTAAACATGCACTGGTCTTGATCCTACACTACCATACCCAGAATTTTGACCACTACTACTACTACTAGCTCCAAGCCTAAATTTAATAGGTCAGCTACTTCGTTGACCATATCTCCCACTCTTATGCCCATAGTGACCATTATAGCCATATTGTGAGGTACTAGCAATCAGAATGCTAACACTACACATTTAAAAAATAGGTTATTGAATCCCCCAAGCCACCATTGATCTACTGCCATAACTTATATAAGGGTCAGGGATAGTCCTATACCTTATGTGTTGCCTCTCCAGCTATCTAGCCTTCTCAATGACTTTCTAAATCTCGGTCCTAAGTCCGGATGCCAACATAGGCTAGGCCTAACCTATCATAAATAACTGCACTGCTCTTCTCTTATCCTATATCATATGCACAACATGACATGATAACTTTAGAAACTCATGGGTGTATTCATCAACTGACCAATCACCTTTGGTAATATGCAACAATTTTGACCTATAATTATCCCTTATTAAAGGTGGATAGAAATACCTAAAAAATGACTCTTTGAACTCTAACCATACTATGGTAGTCATATATAGTTAGATTGACTGCATAAACTAGTCTTGAGCTACAGCTTGTACTGATAACTCCACATTCATTATCCTTTGGTAATCTGTGTACCCAATCTTGGTTCTAGCATCAATGGCGTTTATAAAATCTAAGGCATCACCGGTACCATCAAATAAAATTCTCCCAACTTTGGAATACAATAAAGTTGCATCTGCATCAGTCTATTGTAACATCTATTGTACTAGAGGCATAGCTTGATTAAGTGCAACTAAACCCTAATTTATTCCGACCATCCCAGCTGCAAAAGCTATAAGATCCATTTTTGGAGCTTCTGGCTCAACTTACAGTTGTTGCTTTTGTCCTTAAGTTGTCGCTGCCTTAAGCCTACCCCTCTTTCTACGTGGTGGGGCAGGGGAGGAGCTTTATCCTGAATGGATGGCTCACCCTCACTATTTGCTACTTTAGCAGTAGAAGCATTTAATACTCGTCTCATTCTAAAAAGATACAAAAATAAGATTTGAGACATAACAAGGACGCTAACATATACGTGGAATCCTAAAAATAATGATGATAACAAATGACGTTTATCAACCTAATCATCGTAGTAGTTTCAAGAAAAGACAAACCAATGACCAATAGAATAGGAAATCAACCATTAGCTCTTATACTAAATTTGTCATGACCCAAACCCCAAGTGCACATGACCGACATTACGGAATAGGAAATGCATAATGCTTCTGAAACCCGTAGTAAGCCTTTAGGAATTTATCACAATAAAATTAACCACTTTAAAAAAATTCTAAAGAAAATTCAGCAAAGTTGTCTCTATTTATAGAGCAATCAAAAACTTGGAAAATGCAAATAACACTTCCAAAGATATGCCATTCACAATTACACCAATATCACCAATATCTCACCTCAAGTATAGTAAAATACATATTATAGTGCAATACAAATTCCAATACAATTACATTAACAACAACTCTTCCAAACTACTATGATGCCTATATTAACCTAAATTATTCCACAAATATTAATAACATTACAATGACCTACATAAAGCAGTAGGTGAAGATTGAATCCAGTGTAAAGAAGATATAACAGTACACTCCCGAGATCCTGAAAAATAATTAAGGGAAATCAGACCTCACTGAGTGAATTAATAATATAAAATGCATGTTGGTTTTAAAATACTTGTTTAAAAAACATTAAAAATTTTAAGTAATTAAATTCTTTTTGTTTTGATGAAAACTAACTTTATAAAAATGCCGTTTCAAAATTATAAATATCTTTAATACAAAATCATTCATAAGAAAATCATATAAATTAAATTCTTTGATGGAAAACATGGTAGAACCCTAAACCTCAAATCTAATAGCCTTTTGGCTCTCTTAAATCCAATCAACAGTCGTCCCGAGAGATCAAGCTCAACCGAGTTACATCTTATTTTTGGCCTAAGAGAATAAGCTCCACCAAGCCTAATGTGCATACTGCCCGAGAGAACATGCTCCATCGAGCTCAATTCATATACTACCTGAGAGATCAAGCTCCACCGAGCCAAAACCATAACACTACCTGAGAGAACAAGCTCAACCGAGCCAATCCATAACATTGCCTGAGAGAACAAGCTCTGCTGCGCCAATCCATATATATCTCAGACTTAAGATCTTAATCAATGCGCACGTGGTCTTTGTGTCACCCACCAGGTACCACATGTTAGGTTTGGTTATATAAAATGTAATAGAAATTTAAAATTTTTAATCACAAACCCAAACCAGGATCCATGTAATTTGATTAACTGATTTATTTAGGGTTTCTAAAAACCTTACCACAAACGTAAGAAGAGGCAAGATTGCTGGAAGGGACAGAGGGGGTTCACTCTGATGACACCCTACCTCGAGCTTTTTAATTTTTAGGCCAAATTAAGACATCTCCAAATGAATATGTCCTCCATAAGTATCCAAATGAACAACCTTTGATCAAAACGACTGTGTGTTAGCACCTCTTTTTTAATTGTCTCACAACTTAAAAACTAAAAGCTCTGTATTTCATTTTCTGAAAAAGGAGAGAAAATGAATTTAGGTGGTTGAAGTGAAAGTCTATGAAACCCTAAAGAATATGTTATATTTATAGTCCTCTCAATTAGGGTTTCATTTACCAAAATGAATTTTTGGTAATTTTATTTTCCAAAATATTTTTGGTATATTGTAGTTAATCCAATTCTGATTTCATTCAAATAACAAATCAGAAATAGTTTTTTATTTATTTAAGATAAGCATTGCCTTATATATATATATATATACTCGACTATATTTATTTATTTCCATAGAGGTTTTATTGGGCTTAGTAAGCCCATATTGGTTTTGTGCATGTTATAAGTGTGTGACCTTGTAGGTTCATATAATGTTGGCAGTGGGCCTAAAATCCCTATTTAGGCCTACAAGTCATAAGTGGTCTCTAGCAAGACATTATGACGACCCAAGTCATGTGAAGGCCGATAATCCAACATAACCTAATTTACTTTGAATATTGTAATCCCTTTTTCACACGATATCTTGATTGAATATATGGCATAGTTTTTATTATCCTTATCGAATTCAATCGTATTATTTATTGATTCTAAGTAGACTGAGAATGATAACTCTTTATCAATTCACTTTAGCATGGCTATGCATTTTATTCAGTCTATCTTATCAAGGGGCCTATAAAATATATTACTCGAATTAAATGAGGGAAAAGTTCCTTCTCAATTACTCACATCCCTCACATAACTGATTTCATATCCAACAATAATCTATTTCATTATCCTATTAAAAACAATGTTAGATTGTGTCAAAATACAAAATAGTTATGTAGAAATCCATGGCGATTTCAAGGTCATAGGACTGAATCAATATTACTGTGATGAGAATTACTTATGATAATTATCTATGTAGTATCATTATAGCGGGTCAATCCAGTACATTATTTCTTAAATAAGTACTTATGAGTTGACTTAATATCTCATATTCATGATTAGTAAAACATAATTATCAGTTAACATCATACTAGCCTTAATTAATTATTATGTCTAGGGATAATTTTAATAGAGCTCATATTTGATCTAAGAGTTTTACTATCAAGTCACATACTTGATGATCTTAGAAAGAATTGACTATTCAAGTAATTATGATAACATAAAATGATAATGAAAATGTCTTTTTATTAATAAAATGATAAAGTCAAAACATCGTCAAACATGATTGACCTAGTGCATATCATTAAAAGCATATTCTATAATTTTCTCCAAACTATTATTTATCTCATAAAATCACAAATAACATAAAATGACATAAACATAATTTAAATATTCTCTTAATGTCTCAATAGCAATAAAATAGCTAAAATCATATTATTTATGAACTCAAGCACGCTGATAAAATTTAAATAAAAGAATAGTTATGTGATTTCCTTAACAAACATTTTATAAAATTAACTCACAGGTGGAGCCTGCTAGCCAACGTTTCCTAGGCTGCCCAAATTCTATGGTTTCAACTTTAGAATTCTCGATAATAAATAATATTTATTTAAAACATGCTTACATATATGTGTCAAATAAATGCATAATAATTTTAAAAAATTCCAAAAAAATTAATAAAATGAATGAATGAATAAAATAGACTTAGAAATATCCTAAATATGACATTTGAGGCTAAAAGAATTTATTTTGATGAGTTAAGACAATTTAAATGGAAATAGTAATTTCCACCGAAATGCTTCTAGGATTTTTAATTCAAAATCCGTGATGATTTAGACCTAGCTCTAGTTATAGAAATTAATCCTCATAACTTTTTATTAAAAATAAAATCAAAATTTTTTGGGCTATTCACTAGTCCTCACTAGAATTCGATTGGGACTCACCGGATTTTCTCATCGGAAAATGTCTTATACATAAATCAGGCATATCAACATGTTCACAACAATGTATAGAACACAAAAATAGTTTCAAACTCCATAAATAACCTCTAACTAAATAGATCGGAGAAGAAGAGAAAGATTACCAATTATACTCCAATCAAGGCCCTAACTAAAAGGAATCGATTACATGCACCAGATTGAGTGGAAGCGTGGTGTGAACACGAATCCGGTTAGAGTTAATTTCAAAAATTTTCTCTAGCATGTAATCTTTGCATGAAGGCAAGAATTTCAAATATGCCAAAATCACATCACATAAATTTACCCAACTAAATAGTTGTATGCTTTAATAAAAAACACAAATAAAAATTCAAAAATTAACTAAAATAATTACAGTTTAGTAACATTTACAAACTCCAAATATCGGTAGCACGCTCGGTAATCTTTAGAAAATGGTTGATGCAATTCCACAAGCTCCTAGCACCCCAAGCGTGAAGCCTCTAGCTCTAAACACACAAGTGAGACCGGAATGACTCCAAGCTTAGATGAAATTCTACCCGTAAGTTCCTTCTTTGTAGTGACCCGAAAGCTTGCTAGAGTTCTTCTCATTGCTTGGATGTTGTAGGATTTTTTAACTATCTTTGGATGAATGTATACGTCACTTGTACAACTCTTGTACAACTCTTGTACAAGGGATGATCAAATGGACTTGTGCAAAATACAACTCTTGTATTTCTTACAAACACAATTACAACATTTACGATAAAGAAGATGAAGAAGACTACACCTCTCTTCTTTTCTTCCTTAGTCTATTTTTCTCTTAATTAAAGTAGTAAGATTAGTATGTAGAGAAACTCCACTTACATATTGAATATGTAAGAGACTAGTCTTTAATGTGTAGAAATTCTCCACTAAGTTAGTGCATATGTGAGTGACTAATCTTTAAAGTGTAGAATTTCTCCACTAAGTTAGTGCACATTTGAGTGACTAATCTATCATGTATAGAAGTTCTCCACTAAGTTAGCAGACTAATTTATATATTATAATATATATATGTAGAGATTCTTCACTAATTTAAGATGCATGCTTATGACACATCTTTATGTTGTCATCCATGTAATCACATTACATGTAAAGCCATGCTTATGTAGCTACCATGTCACATGCTTAGGTGGCACCTCCTTAAATAAGTGGGTTTAGGCTTGGGCTTAGCTAACTCTTAAATAAACCCATCTCTACAATATCTACTAATTACTCACATGGGATTAATCTAACACTTAGATAAAGCCCACCTCACTAATACATAACTTTATTCAAGCCCATTTTTATCATCCATAAGATACATGTCTTTGGCCTACTATATGGCCGAAGTCCAAAATATAGTCTGAATTTTTGAATTAAATTTTGGGATATGCTAGATCCCCGCATAAGCAAAAATGCAATTCAATTAATTTAATTAATTAATTAAATAATTTAATTAATAATAAAATTAATAATTATCATTATCGGTGCAACTCTTACGTGTGTGACTTACTAGGTTGAAGTCCCAATGGCAATGAAAATAAATAATATTAACTCTTAATATTATTGGAAACTCTTTCTAAGCTAAATGTGAAAATCCCAATTAATCACATTTAGTTTCCATAAGTTTTGAGTGACCCCCAGCATAGATGTCATGACTACCTAATTGGAAATGAATTCTTTTCGTATATTCGCAAGAACCATGGAACATAATTACCATGCACTCAATGTCCCTTCATTACAAGATCCTAACTTTAGCTAGAGTCATGGTCAGTCAAACTCGAATTGCCTCAATCATATGACCTCATCTTCAGTTCAATTCTCAATAAAACATGACTTTTACTAAAAAAATCGTTTTAGTACCGAAACTCTTTTCAGATAAGTCAAGTTTGACCTAGCCAGGTACTTATTCATCAAGAACAACTTAGGTAGCATAGGATCTTATCCCGGTTCACTTCCAGGTAATGAATTCCATCTTGGCTTATCCCTACATATAACCGATTAGAGCCATCACATGCAATATACCCATATATGGCTAGCAAAGATATGTAAGCAGTAACAAACTTTAACAAACCATATATGGATGACCGTGTTGCTTCAGGTCAAAGGACCATATGCACGATTATGTCCAAGATAGTGATTGTTGACAAAAGTGAATTTCCATGCAATCACTTATCTTGCATCACTGTTCAATCCACCCATCACATGAATATCTACATGTCTATTCTGATACCTTATATCAAGTAGCATGAGACTTACTACCTCCCACTATCGATATCACATACCGATCAAGGAAAATAAACAGAGGTGGTAGTATATGGATTAATACTACCCATACATTAATCCTAACGACTATGAATATTTTATAGCCTATGTACTAAAAGAGTTTGACACTCATATTATCAACTCTTGATAATAATCTCTTTTAACATAATGCTAAAGGGTAAACACTCAAATAAATAAATACTCTATTTAAATAAATACTTTATTTAAACAAATATTTTATTGCTACAGGGATAAAAGTACAATGTCATTTATTTTACAAGAAATGGCACTAGGGCACATCTATACTAATAATCTCTAACTTGCACTAGCGCCATTCACTATAGTATCTAACACCCATCTTCTCAAGATGACGGTGTAACTGTAGTTGGGTGAGTGCCTTAGTCATTGGATCAGCCACATTATCGGCTAAAGCTACCGTTTGCATGACCACATCACCTTTTCCAATAAGTTCTTTGATAATATGATAGTACCTTTATATGTGTTTGGATTTTTGGTGTGACCTCGGTTCTTTTGCCAAAGCTATGGCTTTATTATTATCATAGAAGAGAGGAACTGTCCACTTAATGGAAGGAACAACTCCTAGTTCGGTAACAAACTTTTGAATCCAAACAGCTTCCTTAGCAGCATCTGATGAGGCAATATACTCAGCATCTGTAGTGGAATCAGCAGTGATACTTTGCTTGGAACTTTTCTATCTTACTACACCTCCATTACAGGTGAAGGCAAGCTTAGAGATAGACTTTCTATCATCCATATCTGACTAAAAGTCAGAATTTGTGAAACCTGTAGGCTGTAAGTCACCTCCTCCATAAGTTAAGACTAAATCCTTAGTCCTTCTCAAGTACTTAAGCATAGACTTAATTGCCACCTAATGCTTTAAGCCTAGGTTGGATTAAAACCTGCTAGTCACACTAATAATATGGGCAAATCCCAGCCTAGTACATAATATAACAAACATTAGGCTTCCTATAACTGAAGCATAAGGAACTTTGACCATTTTCACCATATCCTCGGGTGTTTTGGGTGACATCTCCTTAGATAGGTGCAGACCATGTCTAAAAGGTAATAATCCCCTCTTGGAATCAAGCATGTTAAACCTATTCAACACCTTTTCCAAGCAAAGAATTTGGGATAAACCAATAGTTCTCTTTGATCTATCTCTATAGACTCGAATCGCAAGAACTTGCCCTAAATCTTTCATCGAGAAGGTTTTAGACAGTTATACTTTCCTAGAGGTCATTATACCAAATCATTACCAATCAATTAAATGTCATCAACATATAAGATTAGGAAAGTGAGTTGGCTTCCACAAACCTTCTTGTAAGCACATGGCTCATCCTCGTTCTTAATGAAGCCATAAGAACCGATGGCCTCATTGAAACGATGATTCTAACTCCTTAAGGCCTACTTTGGACCATAGATTAATCTACTAAGGTTGCACACCTTTGAGCTATCCTAAGATTCAAAACCCTTGGGTTGCTCCATTAAAATGTCTTCCTCAATATAACCATTAAGAAATGTGGTCTTGACATCCATTTGCCAAACCTCATAATCATAGTGTTCAGCTATAGCAAGAAGAATTCAAATGCATTTAAGCATGGCTATAGGTGAGAAAGTTTCCTCATAGTCAACCCCTTGCCTTTGGCAAAACACTTTCGCTACAAGCCTAGGTTTTTAGGTCTCAACCTTCCCATTTGCACCAATCTTTCTCTTAAACATCCATTTACACCCAATAGGTACAATACCCTTAGGAGAATCAACAAGTGTCTAGACTTAGTTTGCATACATGGAATCCATTTTGGTTTTCATCACTTCAAGCCATCTCAAAGAATCTTTATCATATAAAGTTTTTTCATATGTAGTAGGATCATCAATATGAATACTTTCTTTATGAATGTGCAACTCTTGCATTTCATGGAGAAAGTTGTATCTCTCCGAAGGATGAGATAACCTGCTAGGCTTTCTAAGAGTCGGTATGATGATATTCTCAATTGGAATAGGCTCTTTTGGTTGATCAATTTTCATTTGATCAATTTATTGGGCTTCCTTAGATGACTCCTCATCTAACATTATCTTCCTTCCTTTGCCACCTTCCTTAAGAAATTCTTTTTTAAGGAAAATAACATCTCTGCTTACAATAACAACTTATTCAGCAGGAAGATAAAAGCTATATCCAAAACTGTCTTTAGGATATCCAACAAATCATCCTTTAATCGACTTTGCATCCAACTTGTCCAATTTCAGTTTTTTGATAAAAGCTGAGCAACCCTAAATCTTAACATATTTAAGACTTGGCACCCTACCATGCCATATCTCATATGGTGTGGTAGAAACAGACTTGGATGGAACACGATTAAGGATATAACAGGCCATTTCGAGTGCATAAACCCAAAGTTATATAGGAAGATTGATGTAGCTCATTATTGAATGTACCATATCCAATAAAGTACAATTCTACCTCTCAGAGATAACATTCAATTGAGGTGTTGCAGGTAGTATGAGTTGTGATGTAATGCCATGTTCCTTAAGGAACTCAATGAACTTAGTACTTATGTATTCACCTCCTCAATCTGATCTTAGAGTCTTATACTTTTCCCGGTTTGGTTCTTTACTTGGGCTTTAAACTCTTTGAACCTTTCAAAGGATTCACTTTTGTTCTTCATAAGAAATAAATGCCCATACCTCGATAAATCATCTATAAACATTGTGAAGTAGTGGAAACCACTTCTAGCCATTTCACTAAATGGTCCACATACATCACTATGTATGATCTCTAATACATCCTTAGCTCTTTCAATTTGTCCAACAAATGGTGACCTAGTCATTTTGCCTTCAAGACAAGCCTCACACATTGAATTGGATGTGGATTTAAGATTGGTCAAGATTCCCATCCTTTCTAACTTTATGATCCTATCCTCTATAATGTCACATAATTTCAAGTGCCAAAGATATTTAGAGTTAGAGGCATTTTCAATTAACATTGCATTCACATCACTTACATTAGTTTGAGGCTTATTTTTATTGGACATATTATCAAAATAATATAAACCTTGTATCAAATAACCCATGCCAACCAATTCATTTCAAAAATGAATTTTACATACATCTCTACTAAAAAGAAATTCATAACCCTTTCTAGATAAACTAGACATAGAGACAATGTTTTTATAGGCATTAGGTACATATAATACATCATCCAATAACAAAACATGATTATATAAATACTTGAAGTGGATCCTACAGCTTTGGCTGCAACACTTGCTCCATTCTCAAGCCTTAAGGTCACTTCATTGGGCCTCAACCTCGTCTCACTTGCTAGATCCTGGAAGGATGAACAAATGTGAGAACTTGCACCGGTATCCAATACCCATGCATTATATGAGCTCTTATAACATTTAGAAGCAGATAAATTAGAGAAAGTCTTACCTTCTCCATACTTACCCTTTCCTCTTGTCTTGAGAGTCTCAAGGAACTTAGGACAATTTCTCTTCCCTCATAATGGCTTTGCCCTTATTCTTGGCTATGCCTCCCATGGGTTTGACAACTCTTGTCTTGCCTTTTTTTTAATTGCCCTTCTTCTTAGTCCTACTAGAAGTGGCAGTAAGTGTAACCTCTTTGCCTTTGTTGCTCCCTTAGACAACCTTTTGAGTTGTCACAAGTATGTTCAAGAGCTCTGTAAGAGTGCACTCTATCTTATTCGTATGGAAGTTGGTAATGGTTTGCCCAAAAGATTCTGAAAGGGATTATAGGATCATATCCAATTGGAGGTGGTAGTCCATTATGAAGTCTAGACTCTCCAGCTCCTCTATGGCTCTTGTCATAGAGTTCACATGGACTCCGACATGCTCTCCCTCCTTCATCTTAGCATGAAAAAGCCGCTTAGATATCTCATATCTTGCAGTCTTACTATGTTCACCAAATAACTCTTGTAAGTGAATAAGGATTTCGTGTGCATTTGTGTGCTTCTCATGTTGCAGATGGATTTTGGTACTCATCGTAGCCCACATAATGCAATGTGCTTGCATATCATCATCCTTCCATTTATTTAGAGTGACTTGCTCCTCTTGGGAAGTATTTTCGGGAAGAGATCCGGGTAGACTTTGTTCTAATACATAAAGTATTTTCTTAGAAGCTAAAACAACTTTTAGGTTCCTTAGCCAATCTATGAATTTAGGGCCTGTAAGCCTATGCTGCTCGAGTATGATTGCGAGTGGGTTTGATGATCTCATATTATCAAGTTTATGTGAAAAGGTAGCAAGATTAATTACTTATATAACATTGTTATTTTACCATTAGATTTGGTCTTTAATCATAATGGCCTCCCACTAATTTGGCAAATCCTACACTTCCAAAGTAGAAAATGAAAATCCTTATTGGATGCATTTCTAGTGGGTTATAGAGTTCTTAATGGGCCACTAATATTACACAGGTACACATTATCGTTCTTGGAGTAATAGTTCCCATTAAGTGGACAACTCTTGTTCATCACATATTATATGAGGTTCTATCAATCGGGCTCCTAATGTTGTGGGCCTCAGGTACATATTGCCATTCTTGGCCTTAGGCATTAGTTAGGTCCATACCATTGGATCAGTTAAATATATGGATTTGAACACTATACACCTCAGGTACTCCTATTTGCTATTCTATGCCCACAGTGTATCCATACACCCACAACATCTCATGCTTAACAATAACACTACATGAATCTCTTAAGCCTCATGTACACCCCTATATTCCTATAGCTGATGCACACAAGCCCAAAACCTAAATTTAGTTTGCAAGGTTTTTGGGTCTTTAATTATTAAGGTTTCACTTTGCACATTAGCCAATTTCAATTGTATATATCTCATACAGACAATTTCAATTGTATATATCTCATACAAACATTAGCCTTAGGCATCTTTTCATATATACATATTACATATGCATATAGCATGTTATAACATATATATCACATATATACATAAAACATGCAAAATGGATGCATAAATAAGGAGTGATCATGGGCCTTTCCTAACCCTATTCAAACTCTTAGAATAATTTTAAAATAGGCCTAGCCCAAGAAAAGCCTTCAAGTCATGAAACTCCTTATCACCATTTCCATCGGCCATGATCCATGCCACCGAAGATTTGAATGGGGCACCATCTTGAACACTTCAAGCTTCAAGTCACAACTCTTGTGATTTACATTCAATCCTTAGCATACCAAGGCAAATATTTACATCCAAATTCTATATAATTAACATTTAATTACAAACTATAGGATGTAAACTAAGTCTATGATCATTCCTTAGATGTATGACAAGCACATATTTAATAAAATACAACTCTTGCATATTATCATGTATTTGTAAAGATCAAACAAATATATATATATATATATATATATATATATATATATTTTTTTTTTCATATTGCTACGGTACTGCTGTAGCCACAGTGCTGCGGTCGCAGCAGTAACCCTGCAACTACAGTACCACTATTGATACGGTAGCACTATTGCTATAGTATTTTTTATAATTTTTATTTTATAAAATTTTTTATGCATCTTTAGTCATAACTTTTGCAACTAACAACAAATATAATCATAACTCTTGTAATTAATACAACATTCAGCATGTAAATCATGTGATTTAGGCTCTGATACCACTAAAAGCAATCAATCATGCACTGGATCGAGTGGAAGCATGGTGTGAGCACGAATTCGGTTAGAGTTAATTTCAAAATTTTTCTTTAGCATGTAATCGTTGCATGAAGGCAATAATTCCAAATATGCCAAGATCACATCACATAAATTTACACCACTAAGTACTTACATGGTTAAATAAACAACACAAATAAAAATTCAAAAATTAACCAAAACAATTAGAGTTTAGTAACACTTACAAACTCCAAATGTCAGTAGCATGCTTGGTAAACTTCAGAAAATGGTTGATGCAATTCTACAAGGTCCTAGCTCCCTAAGTGTGAAGCCTCTAGCTCGGAACACACATGTGACACCAGAATGACTGCAAGCATAGAAGAAATTCTACTCGCAAGCTCCTTCTTTGTAGTGACCCAAAAACTTGCTAGAGTTCTTCTCTTCGCTTGGATGTTGTAGGACTTTTTAACTATCTTTGGATGAATGTATACTTCACTTGTACAACTCTTGTACATGGGATAGTCTAATGGACTTGTGAAAAATACAACTCTTGTATTTCTTACAAACAGACTTACAATATTTATAATAAAGAAGATGAAGAAGACTATACCTCTCTTCTTTTATTCCTTAGTCTATTTTTCTCTTAATGAAAGTAGTAAGATTAATGTGTAGAGATACTCAACTTACATATTGAATATGTAAGTGGCTGTTGTTTAATGTGTAGAAATTCTCCACTAAGTTAGTGCACACGTGAGTAACTAATCTTTAATGTGTAGAAATTCTCCACTAAGTTAGTGCACATGTGAGTGACTAATCTTTAATGTGTAGAAATTCTCCACCAAGTTAGTGGACTAATTTATATATTATAATATA